>RXPK01001174.1:0-116234 GCA_004143645.1 Protaetia brevitarsis
AAAATTACATAACTGTGGCCACGTGAAATGTCTAACATTGCTATACCTAATATACGCCACTGCACATGGCGTGTTCATCTTTAGGCAGGAATACGTCAAACCATTTCTATCCAAAGTATCCACTCCTCCTCCCATTTACTTTTTTTCCATTTTTGATGCATAATTAAAAACAACAAGACCAATTAGTATTGTTTTCTGTACAAAGGAACTAACGTATTATCAGTGTGTTAAATTCCAAATTTATAGGAGCTATTGCGTATAGCTGTTTAGTTGCAGTGATGGAACTTTGAGCTTATTCTTACGACAGATGCGCAACATATGTCAGACCAATTTATTTTAACTCATTCGATAAGCTCCCAGTAGAAAAAGATAGTTATCTCCCTATAATATTCGATTTGTAATTCATGATGGAGAAACTATTTTACACCACACTACCTGCACAGGGAGATTCACAGCCCCAGGCCAAAACATGTGTTATTAGTGCGCAGTGCAGTTAAGATTCCTGTAGAATCTCAATCTAATCCTGCTCATAAGATTGAGCCCTAGGGATTTACAGTGTCTAACGTGGCAAAATCCATTCCAAAGGGCAGCAGTCTTCAGTACAAACTTAGACCTGACATACGTTTCGATGCTGCCATAATCAGCTACCATACACCGGCCTCTGACCCACAAACGGCAGTTCGCTGGCGCCCCTTGCTAACGTTCTGTAATTTCATTGCCTCTGATCCCAGAGTAACCTGGGCCCATCTCAATGTAACATTTAGATGTTCCGCAGCTGTTTGAGTTTTCTTATGGCACACTAGTACCCCTCAGAGTCAAATCGACAGCCACAAAGCTTTGAGGGCATTTCACCCCCTTCATTCTTACGTAGGCAGTTTGAGACGTCGTCAGCACAAGTCTGGATGGCAATAATTTCAGCCTGGAAAGTGGTGGGGAGGCCCCCAAGCTACAAGCTACGTCGTCCCGGTCTGCGTCCCTCCAGATTCCAATGCATGTGCCATTACGCGTTTTCACAGCATCGACGAACTAACGGAAAAGACCCCAACCGAAAGTTTGTTTGTATTAAGTTACTGTAAAAATAAATAAATCTAATAGATAGTGCGTTTTTGAATCACAGCCCACGATTAGTACGTAATTAATAACTGATTGCTGGATTCCTCACTCATGAGGTTATTTCTGGCACTATTACAAATTACCCGGGTACTACAAATGGTGGGCACATTAACCGTTCGCGTTTATTTTTACCAGTATTTGGTCCTTCTTCTCCAGAACCAAAGTATTTGGCAATCAACGGGGATAAATTAGCCCGCTATGATATTTACTTTTATCAATATGTAACTGTGTTTTGGCCAGCATTCAATGGCGACTTTCTCAACCGTCGCGCTCAGACGACGGTACGTCCGCTCTATTAGCACGCAGCTGCGACTTCCCATTCTAGTTGCGTACACACAATCGCCACGTGCTTCTCGACTGTCCGCTAATCAGGGACCTTGCGCTAACCTCGTGAGCTTCTTTATTTGTCATTATTTTCTTGAAGCGAGCTTACGTCACAGCTCACAATACACACATAAATAGAATAATTAGATAATTTATTAAGGAAGTAAATAATAATAAGTCCAATTTAAAATAAAATCCATTGTAGGCAACCCATTACAGTATTTATGAATAATCGATAACTTTTTTAGCCTAGCCCGCGTATGTGCGTGTATCCGTTCTAACAGGAGTTCTGCTTGTACTAATAACTGCAAGCAGGTGCCTCTAATGTATTCTCTTCCATATAATATATACATTACTTATTATTATCACGCAACTTGAATATAATCTATATCTTACAATAAATCATTCAGGGAGAAAAAAAATATTAATTTTTTAGCCGGATTTAGTCTATAATAAACTGAGACACGTTGTGTTTAAATTGTGAAATCTTGATATACTAAGCGGAACAGAATCCAAATACTTTACCTAGCAACTTCACTTGTAATTCCAATCGATCCTCATGCGCAAATTCGCTAAAGTAATTAGCCCTAATCACACAGCGGCCTGCTTTATCTGTTTGGCACGTCCCTTACGGTTGTGTAGTTGCTTTTAGGTATAGGAGGCGTCATTGTAAGTGCTTTCACGAACGTGAGGAAAAATTCGCGGTAAAGACTTCGATTATTCTCATATTATGTTCTTGAGTTATGGGTATTTGCTTGTTCAATCGACTTTATGTGAATTTTACGAAACATATTCAAGCGTAGAAGGCTTCTGGAACCCGAATTACTATTTATCTTGCGGAATGGTAATTTTCACGATGAATCCATCCTCTTCTGTATGCTTTCTAACTACAAAAGTCTTTATGCAATAAAGGTATGCGTTTGTAATCAAGAAGCCGTAACTTTACAGCTTCGTCTTCATGGAATCAGGTGATCGAGCATACTAAAAACGCATTTTAAATTCTGTTTTTGTTTATACTGTCGGTTTTATATTTGTATTGTTTTGGGTTTTTTAATCAATGGAGATCCACAAACATCTAAAGAATTTCTTGTTCTTCTCAAGATATCCCCTATTTAATTGCTCGTTTTGGTAGCATAGCATTATTCGAACGCTCAAGCTAATCTTTTTTGACGATTTTATCGTAAGATTAAGGATATTTCGGAAATCAGAGGCGAATTGAGGATCATTGAAATTGAACTTGTATATCAAGAGGTCACGAATATGCTATTCATTTGCTACCGCTCAATTAATCTTATAAACGATTATTTGAATCCAGGTATTGCTATGCACGTAATATCGATGATGATTCTAGTAACTATCTTAATTTATATTTTGATTTTAAACTCAATAATACTAGGTACTTTCCATAAGCAAATCATTTATCACTTATTGGTGGGTGGCTATATTGTTATCACCAATTATATACTGTCGCAGTTAGCACTGGTAAATGGACTTGTAATTTCCCCGTTTGAATGAGAGCAACTTTGTATCCTTTTGTTTAGAACGGCATTTTGTTATCTGTTATCTATCGCGGACGCTGGCGCAAATTAACTGCTAGAGGAAGATATCAGGTAAGTACTGCTGTGTATTATTTGAAATAAATAAAAAATGCTAAAATGATTTTCAAAATGAAAAAGAAAAAATATTAGCTAGCTCAACGGAAAAGATTTCTAATAAAACATTTATTACACAAGTGCAATAAATAGGGAGCGTAAAGCGTATCTTGAATATCGGCTACGGATTTCTGGCGTTGGAAAAACGTGGCCTGCTTTAAGGCAGACTGGAATAAATTACTCGAGGGTGGCATCAATACCAAATCATTTAAAAAGAAACTTGAATGATATGAATAATTATTTTGCAATTACTTCTATACAATCTTGTCATCACAGTACCAGCCTATATAATTTTTATACGTTTATCACTGACTCATTTTTGCAATCACAATTTTCCGTATTTGTTTATTTGCTGCGTTTTTTGCCATGGAAATTCGATGTCAGAGTATGGATTGTAATGTTTACTATACAGGGTGTTAGGTAAACATGTGGCAAAAATTCAATGGGTTATTCCTTGGCCTATTCTAAGAATATTTTGTCCTATGATGATTTTTGGAAAACCCCCTTTGTTTCGAAGATACAGGGCGAACAAGATTTGCGACAGCAACAACATTTTATTATCAAAAAGTACATGCAAAGTTGCTCAGTTGCTTCTTCCAGCCTGGATACAAGCATTCAATCTTTTCGTCATTGACTGTCGAACTCTTTCAAACACACCAGGGTCGTTTCTAATTGAGTTACACCCAGCAATTATCCGATTTCGCAAATCCTCCAAATTCTCTACTGGAGTAACATAAACTATTGACTTCAGAGATCCCTACAAGAAATAATCTAGGGGTTTAAGTCTGGGGATTGAGCAGACCATGCGTATGGCCCACCTCGACTAATCCAGCGATCTCCGTATGTTGCTGTTAAAAAATTACGAGCAACCAAACTGAAATGTGGTGTTGCTCGTATGCACCATCGTGCATAAACCACATTGCAATTCTTGTCGGGTATGGTACATCCTTCAGAAACTCAGGCAGCGTTGCTTCCAAAAAGTTGCGGCACACCACGCCAGTAAGTCTTCCTGGTAGAAATAGCGGCCCAATTATATAGTCACCCACAATTCCAACCCAAACATTCAACGAGAACTGATGTTAAAAATGATCTTCAAATACCTCATGCGAATTTTCATCTGCCCACACATGGTTATTATGAAAATTCCTTATTGCATTTCTTGAGAAACTTACTTCATCGGTAAACTGAATCTGTGTCAGAAATAGAGCGATGCGAACTAATGTTTGCAATATCCATTGACATAATGCAATCCGTAGAGGAAAATCAGCCTGAATGCGTTAAATATGGTATGGATACAACAAATTGCCCTTAAGAATTTTCCAAACTGTCCAATGACTTACATTCAAAGTATTTGTAATTTTTCACGTAGAACTACAGATCTTCCTCTATCATCTCCACATTCTGTTCCAATTGTACCGTTCTTGCAGTCATGATCTTCCTGGCCTCACTTCGTTTCATTGGCCTGTTTCACAAGGATGTCGATAAATGTTGTCGAAGATTTTTCGGTCGGGGACATTACGGACAGGAAATCGTTCAATGTAAATTCATACATGAAATGCATCTCAGTCATCTCGGCGTTCGTATACATCATGATAGAGGATTTCACTAACTATTAAAGACACGTCAAACAGCCAAACGTCACTCAATCTCAACAAATGCGACCGATGAGACGTATTCAAATGAAATCGACTACTAGATCAAACAGCTGTTTCATGTGATCGAGATCGAAAAAAGAACAACGAATTGTAAACAATTTTTTGTACTTGATAAACTCATCGGCTTACACCATACTTTTATTTACATTAATAATTTCAATGAATATCGAGTATGGTTGTCGCAATTTTTTTTTCGCCCTGTATCTTCGGGGTTTTCCAAAAATCATCATAGGACAAAATATTCTTAGAATAAGCCAAGGAATAACCCCTTGAATTTTAACCACATGTTTACCTAACAGCCTGTGTATCAATGTAAGTAATATTTTTATTGATTTTTAGTGCTACAAAGTTTAATTATAGTTTTGAGGAACTTTAATTTCACTAGGTTTAAAATAATGACCTAAGTGTAGTATTACATAAAATTCATAAATTCCTCTTAGCAAGTGGCGCTTCTCAATACCAAAGAGGTTTCAGCACAACTGCGAGATTTTCACAAAGTGGATTTATCATTAAAACTTTTCTTTTCAGATAACATTGAAGTGCTCCTTCAGTAGGACATATTTGTTTGAAATTTGGGCTCCCTTGAAAGGAGAAATGAAAGAAAAGCACGAACATATTCTTTCAGTCGTGTTAGAAAACTTCGACGATGTAGAAAATATGGACATTACTTCTTAATAATAATAATAATAATAATAATAATAATAATAATATAATAATATAATAATAATAATAATAATAATAATAATAATAATATATTTGCCCAACAGATTGCTCCAAATAAAGAACAAAAAATACAATTCATATAGTTGTACAAAAAAAGATTAACAAATTATGACAACTGCTTATTTGCTATTGACAATATTTCCTGCAGAGGTGTAAAATGTATGTCACAGAGCGATGATATTAAATTAAGGGTACATACGTGACATTGATACTATAGGAGAATTCGGGGAAGAGTTTAGACGTGCATATGGTGCATAGAACGTGCTTGTGTATCTTGAGGAACCGCGAGGAACAAAGAATTGTAAGCGTGATAAAAGGTAAGGAGCATCAATATTGTTATTTACTAGATTATAGACAAACTTAATTGACTGTAATTGTCGTCTAACTTCCAACGACTCAACATCGAATTGCTGAAGTAGAAGCTGGTAGTCATAACCAATCTCAGGGTAAGAGCCTTCCTGTTTAAAGTATAAAATTTTAGAAGCTTTCTTTGAACTTTCTCCAGTGCTTCTTTATGCGAAGAGTAGAATGGGTTCCAGATCAAAACCCATATTCCAACTTAGATCTGACAAATGAGTAGTAAAGTAGTTTAATTGTATCAGGATGAAACGAAGAAGAGCTGCTAATTAAAAATCCTAACATCTTCATAGCTGACATTACAATCTTCTCTCGATGCGCAGAAAAGGTAAGGGAAGTATCAAGGTAAATCCCCAAATCCCTAACAATGCTCTCACGGATAAGAGAAACTCCATTAATCACATAATCAAATAAAATGAGATTCTGTTTTCTGGTGTAGCTTATAGTTCTGCACTTATCGACATTTAGTTGTAGACCATTAGCGTTACACCATTCTGCTGATCGATTTGGTCTTCTAGACAATAACAATAATAACAATCATTGATGGAAGTTACTGTGGTAAAAATTTTGAGGTCATCCGTGAACCATCAATATTAATGCAATCCATCAAATCATTAATAAACACAATAAACATGAGCGGTCCAAGATTGGAACCTTGTGGGACCCCTGAGCTAGCGTGAAACGTTTGAGATTTGTAGCCGTTGTAAGTTACATATTGAACTCTCTCAGACAGTAGTTTCAAACAGTGTTACTAGGGAATCGCTAAAGCCAAATGTCTTCATTTTTTTTTGCAGCAGTACTTTGTGTTGAATTCGATCAAAAGCTTTCGATATGTCTGTAATAGTATCCACTTGTCCACAAGAGTCGACCTGTTCAAGTGTATATTGGGTAAAATGTGCCAAATTGGTTACTGTAAATCGTTTTTCCATGAATCCGTGTTGGTCTGGGGATATAAAGTTTTTCGCTAATGGATATATTCTAGAATAAAGAACAGATTCAAAAGTTTTAGCAAAATTGTTAAGAATCGATATTGGCCTGTAATTCCGAACATTTTCCGAAGATTCTCCCTTCACAACTGGACACACCTTGGAGCATTTCCATAAGTCAGGGAATGTTGATGATGACAGTGCCAAATTAAAGATCTTTGTAAGAGGATATACCAGAACTATCCAACAGTCACGGACTAGAAAGCTCAGGATACCATCCTCTAAGCCTTTTTGATGGCAATGGTGGTCTCTGCCTCGGTAATGATAGGTATGTGTATGCATGGTGTATTAGTATGCACAAATACAGATTTGTTATCAGTTGTATCCCTAGTGTAAACACTGCTAAAGTAATGTGTAAACGCATCTACAACATCCTGTGGGGTATCGTACGAGGATTCGTCATAGATCACTGTCGATGGAATTCGAGATTTCTCCATTCTACCATGAAAAAATGTCCAAAATATCTGAGGATCTTCAATGCTTGAAGCTTCCGAACGTGACACATAATCTTGATAAGCAATCTTTAATTGTTGTTTCACCACTGCTCTTAATCGTTTATATTGATCCAATATAAATAAATTTCATGTTTGTTTAAATCGTCTGTAGTAATACGCTTTAAGTTTAATGTTATAAATAATTTGCGAAGAATACCATGAGGGATATTTCCTATTAGTTGTGTTGTATAGTGGAACATGCTTATCAAATATAGAATAAAGTTTGTGATAAAACAGATTGCAGGCAGAATTTACATCCGAGATGCTGTTCAAGAAGGTGCAATCCGTCACCGCTAACGATTGGTATAATTCTCGAAAATCGGCTTTCTTAAAGTTGTAACACTTATTTTGCTGGTTATTGTTAAAATTCTTAATTTTTTTAGCGGAATATTTAACAAAAAGCGATAAGCAGTGCATATCTGAAGGTGATTTAGCTCAACCAAGTACGATGCATATGCTTAGAATCATCACTAACTACCGCGTGACTCGATCAACTAATCAACGGGCAACGAGCCAAGATACGGCTGGCGTCACTTCAATGTAATTTTTGCGTATAGTCCGATCACCCCCTCTTCCGTTAGCTCGGCGCGGTCACCTACAAACCGTCTGAAATCGGAACCAGTCTGGATGTGACTCCCCGCTCGCTACTTGTCTGCAGAACTTGTTTCGTCGCATCAAATCGTAGAAATAGCAACAGTAGTTAAATATGTGTACGCATATTTACCGGTATTTTTACAGAAAATTTTTTTTAATTTAATTTTTTTAATGATCAATTTGTAATTAGCAATGGGCCCCCGTTGATCTTTAACAGGAACCGCCAGTGATAGCATCAGATTGGAAAAAGCCATTGTGAGACTGGTTTAGAGTAAAAGTTATATACCTTTTCCATTAAGAATCTTTATATTTGATTTCGCCAATAGAAGTCTTACTCCAAGGTATTTCTGATACCTTATTATTATTAAATAATTTATCAGCACAGACAAACAAGCTTTGATATTTTTTCGTGATAATCTACGATTTCTTAAAATCATTTTCAATTACACAAAGTAATAAAAATCAAATATGCATCAACAAATTTATTTCGTGAAGCTTTCCAATAGATACATAGCGTAACGTAAAAGTTACAAACAATAATCCTTTAAATATTTCAAAAACACACACTCAAATTGATAAGAACTAAGCAAAGGCCGTTGCATGCAGTGGAAAGTCAAAAAACGTGTTAGAACGTGCTATCCAAAATTCATGAAGAGAATCCTATGGATTGTACAGGAACATTCCATCCATATGGTCAATAGGATATAGAATTATATTGCTATGAGTTACTTTTGCTACGGTGACTATTGTCATAACAATTTATATTATTTCGTGCTCATGATGCTCCATTGGGCTTTTAATATAGCGAAGCAACATAAAATTGTATAGCGATCAGTGAATAAGTGAATCCCAGGTATGTGACCTAAAATACATTATTAATACAATAGAATAGTACAAGTTACTTATTTCCTTTTTTGTGTAAACATAGAACATATTGTCTAAAAGCATGTTAATAAGAACGGAAAAATAGTATTGACATCTTTGTTTTTAGGCAGCAAAGGTTTGGGTTCTCTAGCTTACATTGTGAAAAAAAATAACAGTAATTTTACGGTAAATTCATGGTAAAATTATTACAATAAATTATGTAAATATTGGTTTATCTGGTTTAATTAGTGGCGGTGCCCTAACATTTCATTCCACTAGTGTACCTAAATTGCGTACAATCAACTCAAAAAAATATGACCTAAGGTGCGTAAAACGAATTCGAAAACGTGATTCTAACACATATCTGCTTTAAATGCAATCGTAATCTGCTAAGCAGTGAACTATCGTCTCGAAAGATAATAGACAGATAGATTCTTTATTGTCGCAAGCTTTGAAAGTAGCTGGACAGTGTCATAATGCATAATAAAAATTACATACATAAATATAGAGTAAGTATGTAACGTGAATGATTGGCAGAGTAGGTGGGATAATACCTTAAATGGGAGGTGGACTAAGAAATTTACGGGTAGCGTTACACGTTTTAGGGAAATGAGGGTTAATTTATCGTATCAGGCGGTAGAATTAATAACAGGTCACGGTAATTTTAAATCATTTTTATGTAGAATTGGGAGGGTTAATGATTCGCTTTGTGAGTGTTGTGGGGTAGATACAGCGGGGCATGTCTTATTTGAATGTTCACCCACTGATGAGTGGCGGTCGCGTACGGAGGTTAGGGCATTAGCTAGGGGGTTAAATTGGCCGCGACGCGAAACAGTTATTAGAGATAATGAGTCGATCGAATGGTGGGAATTTTTTAGTAATGTTGCTAAAGAACTAGATAGGTTACGGCATGATATTTAGATAGTTAGTAAGATAGCACGCTTATAAATGAATATTTTATGCTCTTTAGTGGTCGAAATTGATGTTAAACTAAAAATTTTAAAATATAAATCTTTATTTAATTACTCTTGGTTAGAATAATTAGGATTAAGTTATTATTAAGTATTAGAATAGGTACTGCTGTTGTTTTGTTTGTTTTTTAGGTCATCACCTTTCCTGTTCAACTTCTGAATGCGTGGAAAAGGGAGCAGCTACGCGAGAACGGCAAGGCTGTCGGAATTTGAAGAGACGTGAATGCTGCTTCTTCGGCACTCAGAAGGATAATAATAATTTGTGGCTATCAGTAATAAGGTCTGGGACTTCTTCCCAGATCCTCCCAGAGTAAGGTTTTTGTCATGGTTTTCCCTTACTTCGTGGCCATTGATTTTATATAAGTATATTATATATAATCAGTGTCCTTAGCGAATGCTGGAAGATAACGAAAGTCGTTCCATGGGCGCATTTAATAATAACTGATAGCTGACTGATTTACAGTAGACTCGCGATTATGTGAACTAATCACATTTCATATATTTTATCATTTCTCAAAAGTAGTATTCATATGGTCGCGAGGCTACTGTACTATATTCTTGTTAATAAAAATCATAGGGAAATTATTTAGTTAGAGTAGTACTTAGAATAGGTAGCCTCGTGTAGTATCTTTTCAGGAGGAGCACGGGGTTAGGATGATTTGTAATAATTTAGTTTTCATAAATAAAGTATGTAACGAGAACAATACTTAACTGAAAAGGTTATATTTATACTAATGATGCGTAACATGTGCCACATATTCATTCACGGAATAAAATGCATTTGATGCAAGTATACTGGATGAGTATCTTAAACAGTGTTTTTGCAATGGAAGTAACGGCTACGGTCAATTTATTTCTTCAAATAATTATACAAGAACACATTTGTAAACCATTTTTTTAATACGGCACAGCACGGTTATGTAATTAAATGCAGACCACATTAAGTATTTGCAAATTATTTCATCTGAACACCCGCTAGTAATCAATCGATGGCTAAAGCAAAGAACAAAATAAAGATATATATGTCGAGAATCGTCCGGAATGCTGCTAATACCCTTTACGGTATCCGACAAAGATGCCGCAACCTTAGATGAGCTTTATGGTTTCCGCCAAAGATCTCAACGAAAAAATAATTCTCAGAAAATGTACATGCGCAAGCGTTGGTAGATTAAAGGAGATGTATCTTTCCGAATGGCTTACTTTCCCGGTGTCATCTTTTTTTGAGTTGAGTGTACAAATATCGTGCATAATACCTGCATTTTAGTTCTAGGAATAGAAATAATTTTTAATAAAACTAAACAGAAAACGTCTAAATATGCGACTGTAACATTTTGCTGGATTCTATGTGTCAACGCGAAATTACTTTGGAGCACATTCTAAACAATTATACTTACTGTTATTGCGAACTTTTGTGAGAGGCTTTCGTTGTTCGACATTCTCAATCCAAAGTATCGGGTGGTCATTATTGTAACTATAGACTCTAACTAAAAACAAATATATTTGGTTAATCCCAAATGCAATATGTAAATATATGATAGAGATGCGCATCACTAATCCTTAGCAAATTTTCTATAAATGATACAGGTGCCCTACGACGTAGTCACTGGTACATGGAAAACCATCACCGAAAGATATCAAAATTGTGTGGTATATTAACAGCGAAGCCTAGTTTAGTTCCATTACCAATCTTATCCACCATCTCCTGGCAAAATTGCATCCTTATATGAGGATCATCCTCATTTAATCCTTTTGCTAAATGTACTTTATACGGATAAATTTTTAGACAAGAAAAAAGGATCAGTAAAGTAATATAAGGACAGTTTTGTTTGTGACGTTCTTGGTTCTTCTCGAAGGTTAATAAGAACATCCAATGAATTACCTTCATTTGCAGCAATTTTATGTCGACCGGATTTTGGCTGATTTTTAACACTTACAGTTTCATTAATCTTTTGTAACACCCTTGAGACTGTTGATTTTGGAATACTTACATCAGGGGATATTGCATGTATCTTGAAGAGCCTGTTTCCAAAACCAACTAACATTAACAAACTAATACTTTTACGTTCTGTTACTTCACCCATAATGAACAACTATTTTATAATAATAATAATAACTCAGCACTACAGGCCTTGAAGGCCCTTGGCTAGATTGCCGGAACACACCGAGCCACTGAGAAGAGTTGTCCGAATGGTGACTCAACCAACAACCGGTACCGCATATTGCTGCTTGACTTTCAAGATTGGAACAACTATTTTAGTATACGGAAAGTATCTGTCAGTATTGACTGAGACTGTCAGTAATATTGAATGTGGAAAACCGATGAATCAGCGTGCGGACACAGATGATTTGCTATGAACAGAGGGGTGATTAAGGACGAGCCGGGGCATGATTACGGCATTCGGATATAGATTGTTAATGCGGATGTATTGAAGTATTGAGAGCAACAAATATTATTATCGGTGTTGGTGATAACTGTATTTCTATTAAGGTAGGCGTTCGTTAGTAAGTATCGGACGGACAGCACGCATCAACGGAACGCATTTTACTATCAGTTACATTATTTTTAATGGAACTGTGTCTATCTATCCGCATCGTACGCATCCCACCTCCGTAATGCCGACAGAAATTCGGATAGACGAATTAAAACCGAACTTCCGTACGCTGCCGATGATGTCATTCAAAATTCCGCCAAGTGCACGTGCTTCTTCGGCATTCGCATTTAGTATTTCAAGCAGTTTATTGCCATGGACGTTGCTCGCTTTATTGCAATTGTGCAAGAGTATGAAGAATTATATAATTTACGACATCCACAGTACTTAAATCACCAACGAAGAATTGCTTTCCATGGTCTCTTCCTAATATTACAATAAAAATAGATACAGTCTTTCTTGAGGTCCTAAATGGTATATTTTGTTTTGTTAAATGTTGTCTCAAACTATCTAGTAAAGTTGTAAATATAGCGCGAAACTTACGAAAATATTAATACGATTTTACATCATCTTCAATCAAATCCGGGGAATAATGTATGGTATTCTCCATAGTTTAATCTTTTCTAGTTAATGTTGTGTATCCAATATCTTCGCTTTTTTTTCTTTTCTGCTTATTCTGTTTTTCGCCTTCCTCTGCCAGAAAACTAATAATAACAATAATTTCATCTTCGCTATTCATGTTACCAATTGCAAATATTTATCTGCGACAGTTGTACGAAACTAAGTAACGACACTAGTGAGTAAAAATTGAAAAAATGACTACGCATCATTCGGATATCTGTATACTGCGAAAACAGTGGGCGCGGTATATCAAATAAACAAAAAAAAATTAATAGCCAACCCTTTATTTTAATATCTCAAGCCATATATACACCAAACCGCATATCATAGTAATTCTTGAAAAAGTGTCTGTCCGAAAATGTGAAAAGATACAAGGTGATCCATTAAAAAAACTGACGTCATATCTCGAAATATGTGATAGTTGTTGGAAATCAAAGTATGTCACAGAGTAGAATAAAAATACTACAAAAACTTTTCTTGAGGTTATTTTTTAATTGAACCCATAATTTAGCCAGATATCAGGTATTCCCTCCCATTTTCCTAACCCTGTATATGTCATAAGTACAGATTTGAAAAGTTTGGAAAAATGGATTATATTTCTAAACTGTGCATAAAAAACTACATCAAGAATATCTAAACAATTTCTCGAAACTAGTAATAGAATTTTAGGAAAAATATTTATTTTAAATATATTGAAAACGATAAGATTAATTTGAAATTTGCTTTTACCATTCTTGTGGATCTCCCCTGCAAAATGTATTACCCATTATGTACATTGAATATGGGTCACCCAACCGCTGTTATGTTACCACATTTACCGAATTCACCGGTGAATGATGGCTCATTCATCTATGGCTAGAATTCGTCATGGGACACCTGAAATTGTATGTAATTTGTGTAATAATAATAATGCAGATTTACTTGATATTTTTGCCGTGGACTGAATTTGCACCAATGAACACGATAAAGAATTCTCAGCAACCTGTCATTCTGAAAACAAACGTTCATATTGACTTTCACAGAACTCAAGATGTACACAGTTATTTACCAGAGAGATGTAGTATTCGACTGCGTAGCATATAGAGTAACTGATGACAAAATTATAAGCAAGCAATGATAAATAATATATGACGCGTGAGTTAAACATGCCGTTTGTGAAAAATTCCAAAGCTAAGCCACAGAATGTAGCGAGCCCTTGCATGACCATCGACATAGTTTGTATAGTAAGACAAGGATTTAAATAATCATTCACAATATCAAATGATGCGTAGCACTTGAATAGCAATTTCATCACCTTTTGGTAAGCAGCTTCAAATTGCGTTGGTGTATATTTGCTCCGTGTTTCTAAAATATCCTTAATTTTACGGTGACAATCTTCAAAAAGCATAAATTGAGGTTCGAGGATGATCAAAGTGGCAAACGCATACATGGGGCACGGATATAGTTGGATAAGCATACATAAATTATTTAGTATCTTCGTCGATCGTTCAAGATAGAAAGCAGCCCAGCAAAATACGAATAACATTACACTACAAAGTATCCGTTTTAAAATACGTCTTCTAATATGTTCTATGGCAGTGTTTCCCTTTAGATGATACAGCAAAGTCACAAATTTCTGATTACATGCCAGATAGTTATTAAACAGGAAGTTTATAATTTAGAAATAACACACAGATAGCGTATTGAATCCCAAAAACCAGCAATTCCGCACGAATATATATTATCTGGATTCCAGAAACCATCTGCACTTGAATATGATACGTGAATATGGTAGAAGGTGGATATAAGCAGGCCAGTGGCATAACCCAATGATATGAATGAACCGATAATGGAACGTTTTATAAACGAATTTTCTCTTCAACTTCATGAAAGCATTCGGTGGTGAAGCTTGATGGCTCCTATGAACAACACAACAAAGCAGTCCAACGCCCTAGACAGGCAAAGCAGGGAGTCATGTGATTGGTGTTGACTACTTCAGAAGTTCTAGGACGCATGATAACCGGCTCTTCCAAATATGTTAAGAAACAAAATTAAAGCAAATCTGTTAGAAATGATATCTGAATTTTGTTGTCACTGTACTGTGACAAGATCGATAACTTTAGGGACTTTTATACCCTAAGTTTGTTGTGACTTTCGATTATAACATTAACGTTTTTTCTATCTCTGCATTTGATATTTAACACGTTCAATTCATCCAAAGGTACAACTAGCGCATAGAAAAAACGACATTAAACGTTATTAAAGCTCTCTGCGATAATTAGTTTACCGTTAGCGAGAACGCATTTTTTAACATATCACTTGATACATGCATTATTGTACACTAAATGAAAATCAATAACTGATATTAGTGCAGTAGCAGCATCGAAGAAAACGGGTCAACATTTTTGATGTAGAGTTAAATGAGTACTACTGTCACACATACTGTAAATACCAAAAATTAGCTCAATCGATGCGACCTCATTCGAGATATTAGCATAAGGGTGGAAAAAAATCTATATTTTTTTTCTCAAGAATTACTTAAGCTATCACGTTCAAAAAATTATGTAAGTAAACACTGATTGCAGGCATCCTATAAAGAAATCAAGGACTAATTCCATTCACTGAGTTCAAAGTTATCATTATTTTCCCTTTTTAGGGGTGATTTTTTTGAGTTTAGTTTAAGGTGCCAACTTAGATTTTTATTATATTAGACTGTATACATTCAGATTTATTATATATTTCTTTCAGTAACACTGCGTAGGCTTTCACGGCCGGTGTAACTATAACTAACAGCTTCTTGCGGGTTTCGCCGTGTGTCAAACTTTCGCTCGACGTTTCGCTGTTCATACTGACAGCTTCTTCAGGATAATGAAACTGATTCTCCATGGTCCGACATTGTTCTAATCACAAGCCTGTACGGGGAGGAATTGTACTTATCTACTAGACGACTAGATTCTCTACGCACCAAGAAGAACAAGTTATTGTCAACTTTGGCATTTCTACGTCGATGCCGAGACAAGAAGATTACACTAACTTCGTAAAGTTGAAACATCACATAACAACGGATGCGCAAAGAAAATCTAAGAAGAACGGAGGAAGCCTTACTACGAAAACGAGTGCACAACAGTGTATACGGAGCTACATCTGATTTCCAAGATGATCATGGAGCTACATTTGACATTACCAACAAAATGTCAAAAGAAGATTGGACCTTATCGACCGCATAACCTGGGAAGCAGCAGAAACTGAGTTCGAGAAATCCAAACAACACAAGTGAAGAAGTTTGCAAGGATGGAAGAAAAGAAGATCAAGGAGCAACCTGGTACACTGAAGAACGTTGTGATTAATTTATCAACGAACCTACTATCTGCAGACGAAACAAAAGTACTTGCCTTAGGGATGGACTACGTCGTTGCACCAAAAGAGTACAACAGAAAGAAATCATCACGGAGGTAGAAGCAGCGATCAAAGGAATTCCGAACATCGAAGCAGAAGAAGTGCGACAAGAAGTAAGCAGAGCAATGAGAAAGCAAAACCACCGAAACGCAACCAACCCAGGGAAGAAGAGGCAGCACTTACAAATTTGAAAGCTGAAGAAGACATCGTTATCCTCAAAGCAGACAAAGGGAATGCAACAGTACTACTAAATAAAGAAGATTACCGAAAAAGATGAATGAACTACTTGACGAGAACACTACAAGGAAATAAGAAAAGATCCAACGGAGAATCACAAAAACAGTAAGGGAGAGTATAAGACTTCATCGATACCTAAGAGATGCAGAACAGATTGCTGCCAAGAGCCGCTAGACCACCCAGGCTGTATGGAATACCAAAAATACATAAAGAAGGAGTGCCATTAGGACGATTGTAAGCAACATTGGATCACCGACCTACGATTTGTCGAAATATTTAGCTAACTTACTAAAGCCATATACGGACAAACTGCAACGTATGTGAAGAATTCGAAACATTTTGTGGATATTCTTCTACGCTGAAGACTGAACCTACAGACATTTTAGTAAGTTTCGACATTTTATCGCTATTCACGAACATACACCACGGAGACGCACTGGCTTTACTTCCAGAACTTGGACTACAAGAAGACATCATTGAATTAGTGAAACTGTGCTTATCCACGACATACTTTTTGTATGAAGGAAAATACTACGAGCAGAAGAACGGAACAGCAATGGGAAGTCCTTCATCACCTGTAATAGCCAACTTGTTTATGGAAGCATTTGAAGAAGAAGCCCTAAGTTCCAGCGATATGAAACCCAAGTGTTGGCTGCGATATGTCGACGATACTTTTGTAATATGGCAACAAGGAGAAGAAAAACTACAACAGTTCTTGGAACACATAAACTCACAGCACCCAGCCATCAGTTTACCATGGAGAAAGAACAAAATGGAAATCTCCCTTTCCTGATGTTATGGTTAAGAAAACAAAGAGGGAATGCTACAGCACGCAGTATTTAGAAAGAAGACGCACACCGATAGATATCTGCATGCAAGATCTCACCATCATCCGATGCAGAAGAGGACATTAATACAAACTTTGCTATCCAGAGCCGAAACCATCAGTGACGAACAACATCTTACCAGTGAAAAGATACATTTGGAGAAAAGCACTAAAGAGAATGGTTACACTGACATCGACATAAGGAGAGCCACCAAGAGAAGACGACACTGGGACAACACAGAACCACGAAGAGGGATGGGGTGTTTACCTTACATAGCAGGGGTTACCGAAAAAGTAGGCCGAATTTTGAAGAAACGTAACGTACAAGTACGCTTCGGACTGCAACGTCGATCCAGCAGTATCTACTGGAACAGTATCCGACCGCAAAGGATAAGATACCAAGGGGCGCACAGAAGGTATCTACAAGATAACATGCCAATGCGGACAGTGCTACGTCGGACAAACAGGAAGAGCCATCGACATAAGAATAAAAGAACACGAGAGGGACGCAAGATTAAGAAGGACCGAGCAATCAGCGGTGGCAGAACACATGCACGACACCGGACACAAAATGGATTTCAAGAATGTAAAAGTAATAACTACCACCAAGAACTACGGGAAAAGACTCATCAGGGAAGCCATAGAAATAGAAAAGAATAAAACCGTTAACAGAGAAGAAGGTACCACCTTAGCAACACGTGGAAGAGTCTACTACGAACCGTCACGGTCAATGGAGCGGAAACTACACGGTTGGATGCACCAGGGGCGTATATAAGAAGAATGTCGGACCATGGAGAATCAGTTCAGTTATCCTGAAGAAGCTGTCAGTATGAACAGCGAAACGTCGAGCGAAAGTTTTGACACACGGCGAAACCCGCAAGAAGCTGTTAGTTATATTTCTTTCAGTGTTTTTCTGTGTAATAGAACATGTAAATAAAAAATTAAATCTCTGAATGATCTTAGTAGGAGCAATTTGTTATTGTTTATTTTAGTATTAAAATAATTGTTCATCCATCAATATCAGGATTATTTGTATATATATTTCAGCCCTATACAGGCATCAAAATATACAAAAGAAAATTATAACAACAAAATGATATTTATTTCCGTACACGCAATTGAAAGTTATTGTTATTTTTCCTTTTCGAGGGGTGATTCTTTTTTGAGTTGAGTTTAATGTGCCAACCTGATTTTTTGTTATATAGTAATGTGTGTATTTGGGTTTATTACATATTTCTTTAAGTTCTCTCTGTAGTTACAAATAAAAAAATAAAAACAAAAAAGGAAAATCATCGATTGGTTTCAGGATTATTTACATGTTGTACATTTCAGCCCTAGTAGTTATAAAAGCATTGAGGGATAAATAATAATTTTGTAAGAATCAATAATAACAGCAATACATCGGGTGTCCACACTTAAGTGTGCACTATTAATAACTTTGTTATCTTTGGAGGTACAGAATCGGTCAAATGTACAAAGTAGTACTATTTTTATAGCGGTTACAATTGCGAAAACAGAAAAACAATTGAACATCGCGTTCTCTAGATATTCGTCCAAAATTATTTTTATTAAATAGAATGCCCTGTATATTTTTTTGAAATTTAAAAGAGAATCGCAAATGAACAAAAAAGTCTTAGTACACTATTATAGAAAAATGTCAAATAATGTAGTTACTGAGAAATCTTTGTCTTTGTTCTGTTTGTTTGCATGAAGTCGATATACCCATGGAAAATTAAAGTGTCACATTGTTTGGTAGCTGTCAAGTTATTTATATTTGTTGTTGTTAAAGTTACTGTGCGGAAAAAGTAGTGTTTGTACAATTTTTTTCAACCGTAACAATGGCATTTAATCATTTGGAACAGCCATCAAGGCGCTGAACTCATATGAAACCAGTTCCAAGATGGTCTGGGAATGCCTAGGGAAACTAAATGAGCTAGGCAAAAGAAATAAAGTAACCCTCCTGTGGGTTCCGGGTTACACAGGAGTGGAAGGAAACGAAATAACGGATAACCTCGCAAAAAAGGGCTGGAATGCTTTTGTAGGGCTGAACCCTTTTGCGGGTTAAGTAGCAGTACAATACTGAAGAAAACTAAAAATGGAAATGGAGCAGAGAAAATCCAGTTACTGGGAAAATTCCAGGAATGAGGCAAAGTAAAATTCTTCTGGAACTTATAACCAGAAGAGATTTACAGAATACATCAACGCTGAGTAAGAGAAACAATGTTCGCATATTAACAGGAATACTTTCAGCCATTGTAGACTGAAAGGACACCTGAGTAAGCTTGATTGGAAAAAGATCTGAATGCAGATTCTTGTGGGAAATAGATGAACAACCCATCCATCTCCTCTCAAACTGCGTAGCACTGTGCAACTCGAGAGGCATTTCACCTGGGAGCATGTGAAATCGAAGAGGGAGACTTACTTTGACTGGGGCCCCTGACATCCTACACTTTCTAAAAGAATAGGATTGGAAGGCCAGCTGTAAAGCAGCAAGATAAGGGACACAATAGATTTTTAGGTCGCAGTGTAAACAAACCTTCTATTTACATACATACAACAACTCATTTGGAAAAGTGTGATATAATAATAATAATAATAATAAAGAGTTTATTCCAATAACTTTTACATAATACATTTATGGAACAGTAAATTTAACAATTGCATAAGTACGTTATTGGACCCTTAGGGATTTGGTTCAGAAGAGCGATATATACCGCACTTCTGTTCTTCCACCAGATCCCTAAAAGGAGTTTAAAGAAATAAAAAATAGAAACTTGCCTAAAATAAAGTATAACTAACTTAACCTAAATTTAATTCTAATTCCGTGATGCTTACGGGATGTATATCCTTAAGAAATAACATAACAGCAAAGTAAAATAAATGAAAATAATACTCGGAGACTAGAGAAAGGAAAGTAAGTAAAGGAGTAAATGTGCACAATGAAAAACAACAGGTACGCTATAAAGTATAGTTTAAAGTAAGCAGATGTCAAACTATCACAACGCGAAAAAAAAAAAGGAAAAAAAAAACTTCAACATTGACGGTCCATGAGATAAGTACGGAGAACGCGCCCGAATGCTGCATAACTCAAAGATTTCAGAGAAGTCGGTATAGAATTATATAGGGAGTAAATATTATATCCGAAAGATCGCCTGAATAGTGATCTATGTGGCGGAGGAGTGATTAAATTTTTATTTCTAATATTAATATTATGCACATCGGTGCGAAAACGAATTCTATGTAACAAGTAAGGAGGTGAACATTCGGTTATCACTTTGTGGTATAGCTTAAGACAGAGGAAAGTTCTACGATTGCCCATGTTCAGCCAACGCAATTCAATCAGCTTATGCGAGACTCTGTCATATTTGCGAAGGCCGAAAATAAACCGTATGCATGAGTTTTGAACTCTCTGCACGCGCATCCTATCGGAAACATCCAGACAGGGACCATACACGGGGGACGCGAAATTAAAAAGGGACAAAACCAGCGCTTCACATAGCTTAGTCTTGGTGGACACATCAAACATGGAACGATACGGATAAAGAGTTTTCAGATTGCAGTACGCAAGATTACACGTTCTAGCAACATGCTCTCTACACCTCAACGAGTTACTCATAAGCAGACCGAGATTCCTCGCTTCGGAAACCAGTACCATCAATCCAATGATATACGATTTTTTACATTCTCAACATCTACAGGTCGGCCGAAGAGAAGAGCAACAGATTTACAGGGGTTGATTTTTAGAGCATACAGTTTAGAGAATAAATATATACTGTGTAGATCACGATTTATGCCTTCCACAGCCAAATCTAAGTCTGACAACGGAAAACTCTTATAAATTTGAATGTCATCAGCATACAGCTGTACAGAGCAAAAGTCGACATAGGCAGGTAATGCGCTGGTGTAAATAGAAAAAAGCAGGGGACCCAGGATGGAACCCTGTGCTACCCCCCGAGGCACCCTCAACCGACCCGAGACACCAGAGGCAAGCCTAACGTATTGGAACCTATCCGTAAGGTACAAGGACATTAAGTTTAAAGCAGGAACACTGAAGCCAATACGGCGAAGAATACCCAGGAGAATCTCGTGATCGATAGTGTCGAATGCGCGACTGAAATCCAACAATATCAGTAGTGTAAGGTCGCCCCTATCCCTGGCGCTAATGATGTCATCTGTAACCCTCAACAATGTGGTCGTGCAGCTGTGGTTCCGCCTGAACGCCGATTGACAATCAGGTAAGATATTATGCAGAGATAGATGTGTATTAATTTGACTATGCAATTTTTTTTCTAGAACCTTACTTAAAGTGGGTAGCAGGCTGATAGGACGTAGATCATTAAAAGAAGACACTTTATTCTTCTTGGGCAAGGGAATAACAACAGATGTCTTCCAGGCCTCAGGAAACACACATTCCAAAATACAGGAGTTGATTACATGGGTAATGAAAGGCAAACAAACAGGCAGCAGTAACTTCAGCATAGAACCATTGATACCATCATGACCTAACGCGTTGCTCTTAATACCGTGTATGATAGATTCCACCATAGCTTCATCCACCGTGTTAAAGTGAAATTTAGATTCCGTCTCGCTATATACAAAACCACGAGTATCAGACATGACTCCAGAGTAATCTCCCGCAACATCCGGAATGCACCGACAAACGCATCATTTATACTATTAGGATCTAACAAATTTACAGGAATAGTACCGCAACGCCTGTTGGTTACATTCAGCTGCCCGATCTCAGCCCAGAGCCGCCGACTGTCTTTAGTAGCAGAGAGACTTTTTTTCCCGCCTAATCGCAGAAGAAGTATAATTTCTTAATTGCTTATAATAATCGAAGTGAGCAACGGACCCAGACCTCTTATATCTCTTTTTAGCATCATCTCGCAACTTTTGTAGCAATTTAATATTATCAGTTATCCATGGAGTTTTCGGCTTCGCAATCCTAGCAGACCTAACTGAAGCGTGAGTATCGAACAAATATGTAATGGAATTGTTAAGGAAGTTAATCTTATCATCGATATTATTCATTCGCGGCATGGTATCAAATGGAATAGATGTTAAATCAGCGCGAAAGATCGAATAATCAAAATGTGAGTAATCGCGGTACGTTATTACCTTAGGTTGATAGTGCGAAGCACTTTTAAACACGCGACAATACACAAGATCATGATCCGAGATCTCGCACGGAAGATGTGTTAGAGTTGTACTTGCTGTTTAACAAAAAATTTAGATAGAGCGCTCGAACGTTCATTCAGCAATTTCCTCACCATGATGTACCAGACCGTCGCTATTTTTTGAAACTTTATCGAAGATTAAAAAGCAACGAAACAGTTTTATAAAGAAGAGGATAAAAAATGATTTTATATTATCACAAGAGAGAGAAATAAATGTACTGGCATATTTTCAGGTACATCCAAATAATTCTGTAAGGGATTTGTCCAGAGAATCAGGTATTTCTCGTAGTACGATCCATAAAATAAAAAAAAAAAAATATGTTCCCTTTAAATATCAGCCTGTTCAAACACCACTTTTGGGTGACCATCAAAGACGATTAACTTTTGCTCAATGATTTATCAATGCTTTTGAAAAAAATCACAATATGTTTAGACATATTTTATGGAGTGATGAATCCAACTTTTCTAATAGCGTGATATTCACTAAAAGAAATAATCATTACTGGAGTCGTGAAAACCCATTTGTTGTTTATTCTTGTAATCCCCAACACCGATTCAGTTTAAATGTTTGGTGTGGTATAATCGGATCCCAAATTGTTGGGCCATTTTTCTATCGGGGTTCTTTAACAGGCGAAAGATATGTGGCATTATTGATAGAAATTTTAGAAAATTTTCTGGATGAATCAAATTTGGTAGAGAGACAGATTATTTACTTTCAACAAGATGGAGCGCCCCCACATAATCACCTTGACACAAATGAGTTATTAGAAGGATTATTTGAAAATAGATGGATTGGCACAAATGGTCCTATTCAGTGGCCCGCGCGTTCATCTGACATGTCGCCATTAGATTTCTTCTTGTGGGGAGCAGTAAAAATCAAGTGTACAAACATAGATATACAACAGTGGATGAGCTTCAGGAAAAAAATTCCAATATCATTGACGACATCGACGGTAGGATAATTTTAGGAGCTACTCGTAATGTTCACAGAAGATTGATAAAATGTATTGAAATGGAAGGAGGTATCTTTGAGCATTTAATTTGAGTAATTTTCTTGACTATTTCTGTATTTATTTTTATTTGTTTATTAAATTAAGAGCTTTAATGAATGTGAAGCTTTAATTTTCGATAGGTATGTCAATTGCATGTGAATGCCTGCATTTGGGATTACTATATACTTTTTCGACTTTTTTCCAAATAAATTCTTTACAAATGATATCATATAAACTGAGAATTACGCTCTTGACTTACAATCTTCACTGATTCTTCTAGCAACAATGAATAGCTCCAAATAAGTACTTCTATCAACTTCATCCTTTATTTATTTATTTAAGTTTTTTCTTCCAGATATTTGTTCTTATCAACCAACAACGAATTAATACACTAATGTGAGGTCATAGTTTTCACACTTACTTTCTACAATACTGCTGTTTTTCTACATTAAGCAATTACATTAACAACAGTCTCCAAACACTCCAATCAAATATTGCCATATTAAAACAGGTTATAACACGTGTCTAGGCATTGATTAAAGAAATATGACAAATGTATACATATTATTTGACAGCAAAACACAAGAAAGCGGTTCTGTTCAACATTAAAAAATTATAACACTATAAGTACATAGTTTTTGCAATACACAATGTGGATGGAATATGTTGTTACTAAAACAATAAATATCTAACAAAGATTTGATTAATTTTCATTAATATGTTATGTCACATAAAAAAATATATATATTGCACCAAAACGCACATATTTATAGATAAGAAAAAAAAGTTGAATTCTTAAATCCAAATTGAAAAACCATCTCTCAAAAGGAGAAAATACTCGAACTGAGTGTACGGAATTAAATATTATTTTATTCTTACGATATTCTTTTTTTATATATCGATGCTTTTATAGATACTAGGGCTGAACTGTACATATAAATAATCCTGAATCCAATCGATGAATAATTATCTTAACCTTAAAATAACCAATAACGCGTTGCTACTGCTAAGATCACTCAGGGATTTTATTTTTTATTTGTATTAGTTCACTGAAAGAACTTGATGAAATATATAATAAGCCCAAATATAATTACGCATTCGTGTATAATAAAAAGCAAATTGACTTCCTAAACACAACTCAAAAAAATCACCCTCCAAAAGGGAAATAATAATAATTTGAAATGCCTGTACGGAATTAAATACTATTTTAAATGTTACAATATGCTTTTGTATATTTCACTGCTTTTATAAATACTAGGGCTGAAACATTTATTCAAATAATCTTGAAAATGAATAATTATTTTACCCTAAAGTAACCAATAACAAATTGCTCCCACCAAAATCATTCAGAGATTTTATTTTTTATTTACATGTTTCACCGCACAGAAAAAAAAAACTAAAAGAAAAAACATATAGTAATTAAATGTAAACAGTGTAATAACATATAACATGCCAAGCTGGCACTTACTACACAAACTCAAAAAAAAACCCTTCTCAAAAGGGGAAAAATAAGATTATTTATTATATGAAACTTTGAACTAAGTGAACATAATTAGTCCTTATTTTTTATTATTTACACCTATTAAACCTATAATTAGTGTTTACTTACATAATTCTTTTAAACGTGATAGCTTAGCTAATTCCTGAGAAAACAAATATTGAATTCTGCCATCCTAATACTAATATCTCGAATCGGGTGGCATCGATTGAGTTAATTTTTGATATTTACAGTATGTGTGACAGTAGTATCCATTTGCTTTAATTTCAGCGCGATAGCTTTAGGGGCACTTTTCAATGGTTTATCGGAATAGAGCCTTTGAAATTTGCTTTTACCATTCTTGCACACTTTCCCTGCAAAATCTATTACCCATTATGTACATTGAATGTGGGTCACCCAACCGCTGTTATGCTACCACATTTACCGAAATCACCGGTGAATGATGTCTCATTCATCTATGGCTAGAATTCGTCATGGGACACCTGTAATTGTATGTAATTTGTGTAATAATAATAATGCAGATTTACTTGATATTTTTGTCGTGTGCTAAATTTGGACCAGTGGACACGATAAAGAATTCTCAGCAACCTGTCATTCTGAAAACAAACGTTCATATTGACTTTCACAGAACTCAAGATGTACACAGTTATTTACCAGAGAGATGTAGTATTCGACTGCGTAGCATATAGAGTAACTGCTGACAACATTATAAGCAAGCAATGATAAATAATATATGACGCGTGAGCTTAAAAATGCCGTTTTGTGAAAAGTTCCAAAGTTAAGCAACAGATTGTAGTACTTTCTAACATGACCATCGACATAGCTTGTATAGTAAAGACAAGGATTTAAATAATCATTCACAATATTAAATGATGCATAGCACTCGAATAGCAATTTCATCACCTTTTGGTAAGCAGCTTCAAATTGCGTTGGTGTATATTCGCTCCGTAATTCTAAATATTCCTTAATTTTACGGGTGACAATCTTCAAAAAGCATAAATTGAGGTTCGAGGATGATCAAAGTGGCAAACGAATACATGGGGCACGGATACAGTTGGATAAGCATACATAAATTATTTAGTATCTTTGTCGTTCGTTCAGATAGAAAGCACCAAGAAAATACGAATGACATTACACTACAAAGTATCCGTTTTAAAATACGTCTTCTAATATGTTCTATGCAGTGTTTCCCTTAGATGATACAGGCAAAAGTCACAAATTTCTGATTACATTGCCAGATAGTTATTAAACAAGAAGTTTATAATTAGAACATAACACACAAGATAGCGTATTGAATCCCAAAAACCAGCACTTCCGCACGAATATATATTATCTGGATTCCAGAAACCATCTGCACTTGAATATGATACGTGAAATTGGTAGAAGGTGGATATAAGCAGGCAGTGCATAAACCCAATGATATGAATGACCGTAATAGAGACGTTTTATAACGAATTTCTCTTCAACTTCATGAAAGCATTCGGTGGTGAAGCTTGATGCTCCTATGAACCAACAACAACAAGCAGTCCCAACGCCCTAGACAGGCAAAGCAGGGAGTCATGTGATGGTGTTGACTACTTTAGGAGTTCTAGGACGATGATAACCGCCTCTTCCAAATATGTTAAGAAACAAAATTAAAGCAAACCTGTTAGAAATGATATCTGAATTTTGTTGTCACTGTACTGTGACAAGATCGATAACTTTAGGGACTTTTATACCCTAAGTTTGTTGTGACTTTCGATTATAACATTAACGTTTTTTCTATCTCAGCATTTGATATTTAACACGTTCAATTCATCGAAAGGTACAACTAGCGCATGAAAAAAACGACATTAAACGTTATTAAAGCTCCCTGCGATAATTAGTTTAGCGTTAGCGAGAACGCATTTTTTTAACATATTACTTGATCCATGTATTATTGTACATTCAATGAAAATCAATAATTGATATTAGTGCAGTAGCAACATCGAAGAAAACGGGTTAACATTTTTGATGTAGAGTTAAATGAGTACTACTGTCACACATACTGTAAATACCAAAAATTAGCTCAATCGATGCGACCGCATTCGAGATATTAACATAAGGGTGGAAAAAATAAATATTTTTTTTCTCAGGAATTATTTAAGCTACCACGTTCAAAAAAATTATGTAAGTAAACACTGATTGCAGGCATCCTATAAAAAAATCAAGGACTAATTCCGTTCACTCAGTTCAAAGTTTTCATTATATCCCCCTTTTAAGGGTGGTTATTTTGAACTTAGTTTAAGGTGCCAACTTAGCTTTTTATTATATTAGACTGTATACATTTAGATTTTTATATTCTTTCAGGGTTTTTCTGTGTAAGAACATGTGAAATAAAAAAAATAAATCTGAATGATCTTAGTAGGAGCAATTGTTATTGTTTATCTTTAGTATTAAATAATGTCATCCATCAATATCAGGATTATTTGTATATATATTTCAGCCCTATAGAGGCATCGAAATATACCTACAAAAGAAAAGTATAACAATAAAATGATATGTATTTCCGCACACGCAAATTGAAAGTTATTTATTTTTTCCTTTTCGAAAGGTGATTTTTTTTGAGTTGAGTTTAATGTGCCAACCTAATTTTTTGTTATATAGTATGTAATTGTAATTCGTGACCCCGGGCGCAAGTTTCGTCCGTTTGGTCGCCTTATTCTCAGGAGTATCCCTGGTCGACACGGTTCGCTTAACGGCCCCTGTCGATTCAGGCGTACTCTTTGGTTTGTTCCAGACATTGATTTACTCTGCTTATAAGGACCTCATCACTGTTAGACCCCACGATTAGGGCAAGGTCGTCTGCAAAAGCGATCGTTGTAGCGTCCGCAAAGAGCTCCAGACTCAACACACCGTCGTACAGCACGTTCCACAGAGTCGGCACTGAGCCCTGCGGAACACCCGAGGTAGTGTCCAGGTAAACTCCTCGTGTAATCATTATCATCCTGTTCCGTAGATAACTGGTTACTTTGAAGATGTTTCTTGGGAGGTAATTCCATTAATAATTAAACTGTGATTGGCGTGTTGAACGCATTCTTCACGTCAATCGTCACCAAGGCGCACCACCTGCTGTCATATTCCCGTATTATGTTCTGGGTTTTTTCCAGGGCATGAATCGTTGACCTCCCCTTCCTGAAGCCGAACTGGTATGGATGCAGACCACCCTTCTCCACAATTTCTTTAACCAGTCTGTTCCTGATCATCGTTTCAAAAAGCTTACTGAGCGTGCTCAACATGCACAGTGGCCGATATGAATTCGCAAGGTCAGGTGGTTTACCGCTCTTCAGGATTAATATGACCCTGGCACCTTCCACCCTTCGGAAATTCCAAAGATTTCCAGTTGCCCGTCCACGCCCAATATCCAGTCAGGCAGTGATCCCGCCACAATCTTTATTGCCTCCGGGGGTATTTTGTCGATTCCAGAAGCTGCAACTCTTTCAGTTAGTGGTCATGAAAGGTTCTATGGCCTCATCAGCACGCTCGTCGTCCCAAAAATCGCGGCTAAACGGAAAAAGTTCACCCACGTAGGTTCTCCGTAAGTCGATGCTTAGGTCGTATGGCGCCAGCCCTCCAAATTTTTTAGCCAGGATCTTATATGCTCCCCTCCCCAGATGTCGTTGTCCAGCTCTTGGCACAATTCCACCCAGCACCTGTTCTTAGCTTCCTTGATCTGCTTGCTTAAAGATTTGCTTCCATTCGCGTGTTCCCGTTTTTTTTCGCCAGCACGTCTTCACTAGTCCCGGATTTCCCCAGCACTACGAGCTATCTTCCTTCTGGCTGCTATACATCGCTTCTTGGTTTCGGCGATCCGTTCGTACAAAACCTAATATGTATATACAAGAAAGTCGTATATATCACTTTAGCAAATATTTTCACGTTAATAATGAGATTTCCATTTATTATATATTTAGATTCTCATTTATGTACTTCTTCCACTATTAACTATATACAGCGTTGATTCAAATTAAGTGTGCACCATTGCTATCTCTGTTATGATTGTAGTCTCGTGCCAGTGTATTGAGGAATTGTTTGCAGTTTCTAATTAGTTTTGACCTAGATAGCCAGTGCATTATCGATGGTATTAACTTTAGCATAAATCTTACAATCATCTGCGTACAGAAAGCACCTAGATATTTTAACAATCGCAGGTAAATCTTTTTTTTTTGTTGTCCATATGCGGGTGTAGACCCGAAGAAAGCAACTCGGCCAGAAAGAGTTTTCCTCCAGCGATCCCTTCCTCTTACTTCCCACAAAATGACATACACACAAACGAAGTCTCATATAAACTCTCTTTAGTATACATTATAGGCGAGAAAATTATTCTGGAGCAAATAAATCATAGAAAACAGTAATAATTTGAATAAGAATAGTTCACTTATCCTCATTCTGAATAAATTTTGTACAATCCTGCAATTTTACTACCAATAATTTTGCATGTTCTTTCACAAGATTTTTTCTTATATATAGTGTATATCCAGTGACATTCCATTCTTTGATTTCTTTACATTGTTTATTAATATTATTAGGTGAATCGAGTGTAATGGTTACCATTCACGAAATCATTCATGAGCCAAAAAAATATTAATGTTATAATCGAAGTCTACAATAGATTGAGATCGGGGAAAGCGGTATACACACAGCTTAGACCTTGGTACGATACAGCCACAACAAAATCCAAATACTTTACCCAATAACTTCACTTTTAATTTTATATCGAGTATCATGCGTTTCATAAGATCAAAAGCATGCGATCCAATTAGCACCAATTACACGGTGGACTGTTTTACCTGTTTAGCGCGCCCTTTCATGTGGCTTTGTAGCTTTATAGGTGCAGGAAGCATTAACCTCAAATGCTTTCACGAACTTAAGGGGAGATTCGTTGTAAAGCGTTCGATTATTCTGTCACTTGTGTCGCTGGCTTACGTTATTTGCTTGTTTACATCGACCATATACGTATTTTACGGTACATATTCAAGTCAGGATGGCTTCTGGAACCCGAACAATATATACTCTTGTGGAATGCTAGTTCTTGGCATGAATTTCAGCGTTCTCTGTATAATTTCTATTTACAAGTTTCCTCAGGCAGTAAAGGTGTGGCGATATAATCAAAAAATCGTAACTTTACTGTATCACCTTCATGGAACCAAGTCCATCAAGTATTTAAAAAAACGCATTTTGAAATTGGGTCTCTGTAGTATACTGTCAGTTTTATATTCTTGTTTTGTTTTCTATCAATGGCAGTCGACGAACCTGCTAAAGAATTTATGGTTTTCCTCAAGGTATACCCCTACTTCATTTATTTGTTTGGCATGCTAACGATTTTTGAACCTCAAGCTAATCTTCTTGATGATTGTCATCCTAAAATAAAGGTAATTTCAGAAAAGCAGACGCCATTGAAATTTGAAGTTGCATATCAAAAGGTTACGAGTATGTTGTTCCTTTCCTGCTTTCGATAATTTGTATCAATATTGAACTGGACACATCCAGCGTGTATTTCCGCCTGAAATATACTTGGATATTTTCCCAAGCTTTCGAAATATGTGATTCTAGGCCCATATATTCCTATTCCAGTTCCCTCTGTCGTTTTAGAACCATCAGTGTACCATTTGATGGCATTTCTATTCAATTTCAAGATGATGTTCTGATCGCACTCGCTCTTATTACTGAGCTTTGTGATGAATTCCTTTACAAAGCTGAATTTTTTTGACATCATGTCATCCCGGTGCATGTTCCAGGTTTGATCCCCGTAGCCCCCCAGCCTGTATATTAATGTAAGTAATATTCTATTATGCCGGCAGTACGGCTGAGAAGGAAGGGTGCATCATTGCCAATCTTGAAAGTCAAGCAGCAATATGCGGTACCGGTTGTTGGTTGGGTCACCATTCGGACAACACTTCTCAGTGGCTCGGTGTGTTCCGGCGCTCTAGCCAAGGCCTTCAAGGCCTGTAGTGCTGAGTTATTATTATTAATATTCTATTATTTGGAATATTTTAGTGCTACAAAGTTTAATTATAGTTTGAGGAACTTTAATTTCACTAGGTTTAAAAATAATAACCTAAGTGTAGTATTACATAAAATCCATAAATTCCTCTTAGCAACGGGCGCTTCTAATACCAAAGAGGTTCAGCACAACTGCGAGATTTTCACAAAGTTGATTTATCATTAAAACTTTTCTTTCAGATAACATTGAAGTGCTCCTTTCAGTAGGAACATATTTCTTTGAAATTGGGCTCCCTTGAAAGGAGAAATGAAAGAAAAGCACGAACATATTCTTTCAGTCATGTTTAGAAACTTCGACGATGTAGAAAATATCGACATTAGTTCTTTAGATAAACGTGTGCTTAATTTATGTAAAAGTGTCGCCAAGTACTGGAAATTGTAAATAGTAATTAAATCAAAATTATTTAAGAAGTATAGTGACTGGTTTTAATGGAATTGAGAGCATCAATCAACAAGAGCGATAAGCAGTGCATATCTAAGATGATTTAGCTCAACCAAGTACGATGTATATGCTTAGAATCATCACTAACTATGGCGTGACTCGATCAACTAATCAACAGGCAACGAGCCAAGATACGGCTGGCGTCACTTCAATGTAATTTTTGCGTATAGTCCGATCACCCCCTCTTCCGTTAGCTCGGCGCGGTCACCTACAAACCGTCTGAAATCGGAACCAGTCTGGATGTGACTCCCGCTCGCTACTTGTCTGCAGAACTTGTTTCGTCGCATCCAAATTCGTAGAAATAGCAACATTCGTTCGGTAGTAAATGTGTGTATTTTACCGGTATTTTTACAGAAAATAAAAGCTTTTTAATGATCAATTTGTAATTAACAATGGGCTCCCGTTGATCTTTAAGAGGAATCGTCAGCGATAGCATCAGATTACAAAAAGCCATTGTGAGACTGGTTTGGAGTAAAAGTTATATACCTTTTCCATTAAGATTCTTTATATTTGATTTCGCCAATAGAAGTCTTACTCCAAAGTGTTTCTGATACCTTACTATTAATAAATAATTTATCAGCATAGACGAACAAGCTTTGATATTATTTCGTGATAATCTACGATTTCTTAAAATCATTTTCAACGACACAAAGTAATAAAAATCAAATATGCATCAACAAATTTATTTCGTGAAGCTTTCCAATAGATACATAGCGTAGCGTAAAAGTTACAAACAATAATCCTTTAAATATTTTAAACACACATACACTCAAATTGATAAGAACTAAGCAAAGGCCGTTGCTTGCGGTGGAAGGTCAAAAAACGTATTAGAACGTGCTATCCCAAAATTCATGAAGAGAATCCTATGGATTGTACATGAACACTCCATCCACATGGTCAATAGGATATAGAATTATATTGCTATGAGTTATTTTTGCTACGGTGACTATTTTCATAACAATTTATATTATTTCGTGCTCATCATGCTCCACTGGGCTTTTAATATAGCGAAGCAACATAAAATTGTATAGCGATCAGTGAATAAGTGAATCCCAGGTATGTGGCCTAAAATACATTATTAATACAATAGAATAGTACAAGTTACTTATTTCTTTTTTTGTGTAAACATAGAATAAATTGTCTAAAAGCATGTTAATAAGAACGGAAAAATAGTATTGACATCTTTGTTATTAGGCAGGAAAGGTTTGGGTTCTCTAGCCTACATTGTAAAAAAAAATTACAGTAATTTTATGGTAAGTTCATGGTAAAATTATTACAATAAATTATGTAAATATTGGTTTGTCTGGTTTAGTTCGTTGCGGTGCCCTAACATTTCATTCCACTAGTGTACCTAAATTCCGTGCAATCAACTCAAAAAAATATGACCTAAAGTGCGTAACACGAATTCGCAAACGTTATTCTAAGACATATCTACTTTAAATGCAATCGTAATCTGCTAAGCAGTGAACTATTGTCTCGAAAGATAATAGACAGATAGATTCTTTATTGTCGCAAGCTTTGAAAGTAGCTGGACAGTGTCATAATACATAATAAAAATTACATAAATATAGAGTAAGTATGTAACGTGAATGATTGGCAGAGTAGGTGGGATAATACCTTAGATGGGAGGTGGACTAGGAAGTTTATGGGTAGCGTTACACGTTTTAGGGAAATGAGGGTTAATTTATCGTATCAGGCGTAGAATTAATAACAGGTCACGGTAATTTTAAATCATTTTTATGTAGAATTGGGAGGGTTAATGATTCGCTTTGTGAGTGTGGTGGGGTAGATACAGCGGGGCATGTCTTATTTGAATGTTCACTCACTGATGAGTGGCGGTCGCGTACGGAGGTTAGGGCATTAGCTAGGGGGTTAAATTGGCCGCGACGCGAAACAGATATTAGAGATAATGAGACGATCGAATGGTGGGATTTTTTTAGTAATGTTACTAACGAACTAGATAGGCTACGGCATGATATTTAGATAGTTAGCACGCTTATAAATGAATATTTTATGCTTTTTAGTGGTCGAAATTGGTGTTAAACTAAAAATTTTAAAATATAAATCTTTATTTAATTACTCTTGGTTAGAATAATTAGGATTAAGTTATTATTAAGTATTAGAATAGGTACTGCTGTTGTTTTGTTTGTTTTTTAGGTCATCATCTTTCCTGTTCAACTTCTGAATGCGTGGAAAAGGGAGCAGCTACGCGAGAACGGCAAGGCTGTCGGAATTTGAGGAGACGTGAATGCTGCTTCTTCGGCACTCAGAAGGATAATCATAATTTGCGGCTATCAGTAATAAGGTCTGGGACTTCTTCCCAGGTCCTCCCAGAGTAAGGTTTTTGCCATGGTTTTCCCTTACTCCGTGGCCATTGATTTTACATAAGTATATTATATATAATCAGTGCCCTTGACGAATGCTGGGAGATAACGAAAGTCGTTCCATGGGCGCATTTAATAATAACTGATAGCTGACTGATTTACAGTAGACTCGCGATTATGTGAACTAATCACATTTCACATATTTTATCATTTCTCAAAAGTAGTATTCATATGGTCGCTAGGCTACTGTATTATATTTTTGTTATTAAGAATCATAGGGAAGTTATTTAGTTAGAGTAGGATCATTTCAATTGTTATGGAACCCATATAGTACTTAGAATAGGTAGCCTCGTGTAGTACCTTTTCAGGTGGAGCACGGGGTTAGGATGATTTGTAATAATTTAGTTTTCATAAATAAAGTATGTAACGAGAACAATACTTGACTGAAAAGGTTATATTTATATCAGTGATGCGTAACATGTGCCACATATTCGTTCACGGAATAAAATGCATTTGATGCAAGTATACTGGGTGAGTATCTTAAACAGTGTTTTTGCAATGGAAGTAACGGCCACAGTCAATTTATTTCTTCAAATAATTATTCAAGAACACAGTTGTAGACCATTTTTTTAATACGGCACAGCACGGTTATGTAATTAAATGCAGACCACATTAAGTATTTGCAAATTATTTCATCTGAACACCGCTAGTAATCAATCGATGGCTAAAGCAAAGAACAAAATAAAGACATATATGTAGAGAATCGTCCGGAATGCTGCTAATACCCTTTACGGTATCCGACAAAGATGCCGCAACCTTAGATGAGCTTTATGGTTTCCGCCAAAGATCTCAACGAAAAAATAATTCTCAGAAAATGTACATACGCAAGCGTTGGTAGATTAAAGGAGATGTATCTTTCCTAATGGCTTATTTTCCCGGTGTCATCTTTTTTTGAGTTGAGTGTACAAATATCGTGCATAATACCTGCATTTTAGTTCTAGGAATGGAAATAATTTTTAATAAAACTAAACAGAAAACGTCTAAATATGCGACTGTAACATTTTGCTGGATTCTATGTGTCAACGAGAAGTTACTTTGGAGCACATTCTAAACAATTATACTTACTCTTATTGCGAGCTTTCGTGAGAGGCTTTCGCTGTTCGACATTCTCAATCCAAAGTATCGGGTGGTCATTATTATAACTATAGACTCCATCTAAAAACAAATATATTTAGTTAATCCCAAATGCAATATGTAAATAGATGATAGAGATGCGCATCACTAATACTTAGCAAATTTTCTCTAAATAATACAGGTGCCCTACGACGTAGTCATTGGTACATGGAAAACCATTCACCGAAAGATTGATCAAAATTGTGTGGTATATTAACAGCGAAGCCTAATTTAGTTCCATTACCAATCTTATCCACCATCTCCTGGCAAAATTGCATCCTTATATGAGGATCATCCTCATTTAATCCTTTTGCTAAATGTACTTTATACGGATAAATTTTTAGACAAGAAAAAAGGATCAGTAAAGTAATATAAGGACAGTTTTGTTTGTGACGTTCTTGGTTCTTCTCGAAGATTAATAAGAACATCCAATGAATTACCTTCATTTGCAGCAATTTTATGTCGACCGGATTTTGGCTGATTTTTAACACTTACAGTTTCATTAATCTTTTGTAACACCCTTGAGACTGTTGATTTTGGAATACTTACATCGGGGGATATTGCATGCATCTTGAAGAGCCTGTTTCCAAAACCAACTAACATTAACAAACTAATACTTTTACGTTCTGTTACTTCACCCATAATGAACAACTATTTTAGTATACGGAAACTATCTGTCAGTATTGACTGAGACTGTCAGTAATATTGAGTGTGGAGATCGATGAATCAGCGTGCGGACACGAATGATTTGCTATGAGCAGAGGGGCGATTAAGAATGAGCCGGGGGCATGATACGGCATTCGGATATAGATTGTTAATGCGGATGTATTGAAGTATTGAGAGCAATAAATATTATTATCGGTGTTGGTGATAACTGTATTTCTATTAAGGTAAGCGTTCATTAGTAAGTATCGTACGGATCGCATTTTACTATCAGTTACATTGTTTTTAATGGAACTGCGTCTATCTATCCGCATCGCATGCATCCCACCTCCGTAATGCCGACAGAAATTCGGATAGACGAATTAAAACCGAACTTCCGTACGCTGCCCATGATGTCATTCAAAATTCCGCCAAGTGCACGTGCTTCTTCGGCATTCGCATTTAGTATTTCAAGCAGTTTATTGCCATGGACGTTGCTCGCTTTATTGCAATTGTGCAAGAGTATGAAGAATTATATAATTTACGACATCCACAGTACTTAAATCAGCAACGAAGAATTGCTTTCCATGGTCTCTTCCTAATATTACAATAAAAATAGATACAGTCTTTCTTGAGGTCCTAAATGGTATATTTTGGCTTGTTAAATGTTGTCTCAAAATATCTAGTAAAGTTGTAAACATAGCGCGAAACTTACGAAAATATGAATACGATTTTACATCATCTTCTATCAAATCCGGGGAATAATGTATGGTATTCTCCATACTTTAACCTTTTCTTGTTAATGTTGTGTATCCAATATCTTCGCTTTCTTTTCTTTTCTGCTTATTCTGTTTTTCGCCTTCCTCTGCCAGAAAACTAGTAATAAAAATAACTTCATCTTCGCTATTCATGTTACCAATTGCAAATATCTATCTGCGACAGTTGTACGAAACTAAATAACGACACTAGTGAGTAAAAATTGAAAAAATGCCTACGTATCATTCGGATATCTGTATATTGCGAAAACAGTGGACGCGGTATATCAAATAAACAAAAAAATTTTAAAAGCCAACCCTTTATTTTAATATCTCCAGCCACACATACACCAAACCGCATATCATAGTAATTCTTGAAAAATCATTCACAATATCAAATGATGCGTAGCACTTGAATAGCAATTTCATCACCTTTTGGTAAGCAGCTTCAAATTGCGTTGGTGTATATTCGCTCCGTATTTCTAAAATATCCTTAATTTTACGGTGACAATCTTCAAAAAGCATAAATTGAGGTTCGTAGATGATTAAAGTGGCAAACGCATACATGGGGGCACGGATACAGTTGGATAAGCATACATAAATTATTTAGTATCTTTGTCGATCGTTCAAGATAGAAAGCAACCAAGCAAAATACGAATGACATTACACTACAAACTATTCGTTTTAAAATACGTCTTCTAATATGCTCTATGGGAGTGTTTTCCTTCAGATGATACAGCAAAGTCGCAAATTTCTGATTACATTGCCAGATAGTTATTAAACCAGGAAGTTTATAATTAGAAATAGCACACAAGATAGCGCAATGAATCCCAAAAACCAGCATTCCGCACGAATATATATTATCTGGATTCCAGAAACCATCTGCACTTGAATATGATACGTGAAACTGATAGAAGGTGGATATAAGCAGGCCAGCGGCATAACCCAATGATATGAATGAACCGATAATGGAACGTTTTATTACGAATTTCTCTTCAACTTCGTGAAAGCATTCGGTAGTGAAGCTTGATGCTCCTATGAACCAACACAACAAAGCAGTCCAACGCCCTAGACAGGCAAAGCAGGGAGCCATGTGATTGGTGTTGACTACTTCAGGAGTTCTAGGACGCATGATGACCGGCTCTTCCAAAAATGTTAAGAAAAAAAATTTAAAGCAAACCTGTTAGAAATAATATCTGAATTTTGTTGTCACTGTACTGTGACAAGATCGAAATTTTAAGGACTTTTATAACCTAAGTTTGTGGTAATTTTCGATTATAACATTAACGCTTTTTCTATCTCGGTATTTGATATTTAACACGTTCAATTCATCCAAAGGTACAACTAGCGCATAGAAAAAACGACATTAAACGTTATTAAAGCTCTCTGCGATAATTAGTTTAGCGTTAGCGAGAACGCATTTTTTAACATATCACTTGATACATGCATTATTGTACACTAAATGAAAATCAATAATTGATATTTGATGCGACCCCGTTCGAGATATTAACATAAGGGTTGGAAAAAATCAATATTTTTTTTTCAGGAATTACTTAAGCTATCACGTTCAAAAAAAGTTATGTAAGGAAACACTGATTGCAGACATCCTATAAAAAAATCAAGGACTAATTCCGTTCACTCAGTTCAAAGTTATCATTATTTTCCCCTTTTAGGGGTGGTTATTTTGAACTTAGTTTAAGGTGCCAACTTAACTTTTTATTATATTAGACTGTTTTTTTTTTCTGTGTGATATACCATGTAAATAAGAAATAAAATCTTTGAATGATCTTAGTAGGAGCAATTTGTTATTGTTTATTTTAATGTTAAAATAATTGTTCATCCATCAATATCAGGATTATTTGTATATATATTTCAGCCCTATACAGGCATCGAAATATACAAAAGAAAATTATAACAACAAAATGATATTCATTTCCGTACACGCAATTGAAAGTTATTGTTATTTTTCCTTTTCGAGGGGTGATTTTCTTCGGGTTGAGTTTAATGTGCCAACCTGATTTTTTGTTATATAGTAATGTGTGTATTTGGGTTTATTACATATTTCTTTAGGTTCTTTCTGTGTTTACAAAAAAAAATAAAAATAAAAAGGAAAATCATCGATTGGTTTCAGGATTATTTACATGTTGTACATTTCAGCCCAAGTAGTTATAAAAGCATCGAGGGATAAAGAATAATTTTGTAAGAATCAATAATAGTAGTAATGTACCGGGCGTCTACACTTAAGTGTGCACTATTAATAACTTTGTTATCTTTGGAGGTACAGAATCGGTCAAATGGACAAAGTAGTACTATTTTTTTATGGCGGTTACAATTGTGAAAACAGAAAAACAACTGAGCGTCACGTTCTCTAGATAATCGTCCAAAATTATTTTTATTAAATAGAACGCCCTGTATATTTTTTTTTGAAATGTAAAAGAGAATCGCAAATGAACAAAAAAGTCTTAGTACATTATTATAAAAAAATGTCAAATAAAGTAGTTGCTGAGAAATCTTTGTCTTTGTTTTGTTTGCATGAAATCGATATACCCATGGAAAATTAAAGCGTCACATTGTTTGGTAGCTGTCAAGTTATTTATATTTGTTGTTGTTAAAGTTACTGTGCGGAAAAAGTAGTGTTTGTACAATTTTCTTCAACCCCAACAATGGCATTTACTCATTTGGAAAAGTGTGATACGTTGGAGTTGTACTTGCTATTTAACAAAAATTCAGATAGAGCGCTCGAATGTTAAATTCAGCAATTTCCTCACCATGATGTACCAGACCGTCGCTATTTTTTAAAACTTTATCGAAGATTAAGAAGCAACGAAACAGTTTTTATACAGAAAAGGATAAAAAATGATTTTATATTATCACAAGAGAGAGACATATTTTCAGGTACATCCAAATAATTCTGTAAGGGATTTGTCCAGAGAATCAGGTATTTCTCGTAGTTCGATCCATAAAATTTTGAAAAAAAATAAATATGTTCTCTTTAAATATCAACCTGTTTAAACTCTACTTTTGGGTGACTATCAAAGGCGATTAATTTTGCTCGATGATTTATCAATGCTTCTGAAGAAAATCACAATTTGTTTAGACACATTTTATGGAGTGATGAATCCAACTTTTCTAATCGCGGGATGTTCAATAAAAGAAATAATCATTACTGGAGTCGTGAAAACCCATTTGTTGTTTATCCTTGTAATCCCCAACACCGATTTAGTTTAAATGTTTGGTGCGGTATAATCGGATCCCGAATTGTTGGGCAATTTTTATATCGGGGTTCTTTAACAGGAGAAAGATATGTGGCATTATTGATAGAAATTTTAAAAAAATTTCTGGATGAATCAAATTTGGTAGACGGACAGTAGTTGCATGTTTCATCCCACAGAAAAAAAAACTAAAAAAAACATATAGTAAATCTAAATGTAAACAGTATAATACCTATAACAAAAAGGCAGGCTGACACTTTGCACCAAACTCAAAAAAAATCACTCCTCAAAAAGGGAAAATAATGATATCTTTGAACTAAGTGAACATAATTAATTAGTCCATAATTTGTCCTTAATTTTTTATAGAATACCTATTATCAGTGTTTACTTACACAATTCTTTTGAACGTGATAGCTTAACTAATTCCTGAGAAAACAAATATTGAATTCTTCCATACTAATGCTAATATCTCGAATGGGGTGGCATCGATTGGGTTAATTTTTGGTATTTACAGTATGTGTGACAGCAGTACCCATTTGCTTTAATTTCAGCCCGACACTTTTCAATGGCTTATCGGAATAGAGCCTTTGAAATTTGCTTTTACCATTCTTGCACACTTTCCCTGCAAAATCTATTACCCATTATGTACATTGAATGTGGGTCACCCAACCGCTGTTATGCTACCACACTTACCGAATTCTCCGGTGAATGATGCCTCATACATCTAAGGCTAGAATTCGTCATGGGACACCTGTAATTGTATGTAATTTGTGTAATAATAACGATGCAGATTTACTTGATATTTTTGCCGTGGACTGAATTTGGACCAGTGGACACGATAAAGAATTTTCAGCAACCTGTCATTCTGAAAACAAACGTTATTATTAGCTTTCACAGAAGTCAAGATGTACACAGTTATTTACCAGAGAGATGTAGTAATCGATTGCGTAGCATATAGAGTAACTGATGACAACACTATAAGCAAGCAATGATAAATAATATATGAGGCGTGAGTTAAAAATGCCGTTTGTGAAAAGTTCCAAAGTTAAGCAACAGATTGTAGTAATTTCTAGTACGACCATCGACATAGCTTGTATAGTCATACAAGGATTTAAATAATCATTCACAATATCAAATGATGCGTAGCACTTGAATAGCAATTTCATCACCTTTTGGTAAGCAGCTTCAAATTGCGTTGGTGTATATTTGCTCCGTGTTTCTAAAATATCCTTAATTTTACGGTGACAATCTTCAAAAAGCATAAATTGAGGTTCGTAGATGATCAAAGCGGCAAACGGATACATGGGACACGGATACAGTTGGATAAGCACACATAAATTATTTAATATCTTTGTCGATCGTTCAAGATAGAAAGCAGCCAAGCAAAATACGAATGACGTTACACTACAAACTATCCGTTTTAAAATACGTCTTCTAATATGCTCTATGGCCGTGTTTCCCTTCAGATGATACAGCAAAGTCACAAATTTCTGATTACATTGCCAGATAGTTATTAAACCAGGAAGTTTATAATTAGAAATAACACACAAGATAGCGTATTGAATCCCAAAAACCAGCATTCCGCACGAATATATATTATCTGGATTCCAGAAACCGTCTGCACTTGAATATGATACGTGAAACTGATAGAAGGTGGATATAAGCATGCCAGTGGCATAACCCAATGATATGAATGAACCGATAATAGAACGTTTTATAACGAATTTCTCTTCAACTTCGTGAAAGCATTCGGTGGTGAAGCTTGATGCTCCTATGAACCAACACAAGAAAGCAATCCGACGTCCTAGGCAGGCAAAGCAGGGAACTGTGCGATTGGTGTTGATTGCTTCAGGAGTTCTAGGACGCATGATAACCGGCTCTTCCAAATATGTTAAGAAGCAAAATTAAAGCAAACCTGTTAGAAATGATATCTGAATTTTGTTGTCACTGTACTGTGACAAGATCGAAATTTTAAGGACTTTTATACCCAAAGTTTGTTGTGACTTTCGATTATAACATTAACGCTTTTCTACATTAAACGTTATTAAAGCTCGCTGCGATAATTAGTTTAGCGTTAGCGATAACGCATTTTCGAACATATTACTTGATTCATGCATTATTGTACGGTCCGTGAAAATCAATAATTTATATTAGTTCAGCGACGGCATCGAAAAAAAGGGGTCAAACTTTTTGATGTAGAGTTAAATCGTATCTCATAAGTAGTACTTCATCGGGGAATGTTGAATATCGAAATTGTCTTCTTAAGGTTGGTAAAAAAGTCGACTTTTTTGTTGCTTGGTACTAAAGGCTGTACTCCAATAAGCCATTAAAGAGTGCCCCTAAAGCTATCGGGTTGAAATTAAAGCAAATAGGTATCACTGTCACACATACTATAGGTAAATACCAAATATTAGCTCAATCGATGCCACCCCATTCGAGATATTAGCATAAGAATGGAAAAAATCAATATTTTTTTCTCAGGAGTTACTTAAGCTATTACGTTAGAAAAATATGTAAGTAAACACTGATCACAAGCATTGTATACCAAGCCAATCATCATTAGTTCCGTTCACTCAGTTCAAAGTTAACATTAGTTTCCCTTTTTGGGGTGGGCTTTTTAAGTTTAGTTTAAGGTGCCAACTTAGATTTTTATTATATTAGACTGTATACATTCAGATTTATTACATATTTCTTTCAGTGTTTTTCCGTGTAATAGAACATGTAAATAAAAAATAAAATCTCTTTGAGTGATTTTAGTACGAGAGTTATGATGTCAGGAACGGTAGATGCAGTGGGCGTCCTTATCAACCGACAGGTCGACACGGAGATGCAACTAACACGTTTAGTTCACACGTTTAGATTCATTCGCACATGAGCGAAGACAGCTAGACATCTTTAAAAATAAAGTTTTTTCTTAACATATTTTGTATTTTATTTGAAATTTAAAAGAATACAAAGGGCAAAAGTGTTAAGTGGCGCAGTCAGTAGGATTTCTTGTAACGGGATAGAATCAATATTTTCGAATTCCGGTTCGTTTCAACGATTTATACAGAGACCTAGAAAAAGTGCGGCGCGAGTGTTGAATAAACTTTTTCCCACAACGCCGTGACGAAGCAACGAAGGTAGCGAAGCAGTGCCGAATCACCGATCTACCATCGATCAACCCATCTACAAATTGGTGGACTTCGGATTAAGGAACCGAGGCACACAGACAAGAAGAAAACCAGAAGAAACGAAGAAACGCAAATGTATTTCACTGTATTTTTACTGTAAGTCATTTTGTCATTTTTGTGCATGCATTTATTGCCATATTTTCCTTTCATTTTTCCCACGAAATCAAATCGAATTCTTTCGATATTGCGGAAACGTGAATGAATAGTTCAGATAGTAACTCATCCGAGTTTACTGCTGGTGAAGCGGGAGTAGATTCTGATACCGAATACGTAGAAAATAGTGTAGATACCGACTCACAATTAGACGAACTAGTAGATAAGCTGCAAGGTATAAAATTACATAACGCAATGGCTCGTCAGGAACTTACTAAGAACCACATTGATATAACTCCTGTATACGAGGGGGACCCAAACACATTGTCCATGTATATAGGGGCTTGCGAATATTTGGCTACAACTTTTGGCAATGCGGCAGATCCGACAAATCAAATTAACGGTTTTCTCCTTAGAATATTTCAATCAAAATTAACAGGTAGAGCGCTACAATTTAGTAGGTAGCCGAGAAGTAATTCAATCTTGGTTAGAATTAAAAGAATTATTACAACTTAACTTTTGTGATCAGAGATCAGAACGTTGTTTAGTTCAAGATTTAATGCAAATGCGACCTGATAAGGCAGAAACGCCTTATAATTTCGAAAACGATGCGAATAGGCGGCAAACAAAAACAGAATTGCATAATGATGCGGTTCTTCAAACCTATTTAAGAGGAATCGCGCAATTTGGCGAAATAGGGCACAGAGTTAGATTTAGGAATCCAACAAACATTGAAACCGCTATGTCCTATGTTCTCGAAGAAGAAAATTTTAATTATTTTGTCAGACAACCGAATAATGTTAATAAAACGGAATTCAAACCAATAAGACAGCTACAACAAAATTCCTTTAATGTACAAAAATCTATTCCGCAAAATATTACTAATTTTAGTCGTGTTTTACCACAATTCAATCAACGCCAATATCAACCGATACAACAGGTTCGACCATCGATACCATTTCAGCAGCCAATGGCATTTAAAAATTTGCAACAACCACAAATTCGACCACAATTGAGACCACAAAATTCACAAACACAAAAACCACCATCGTTTTAATTTGCAAAATCATCTGGACAATTGCAACAAAATAGACAGCCCAGGCAGACACCAATGGAACTAGGAAGCGATCGAACACAAAGACCAACAACATCTTATCAATTTAGGAAAACCAAATTCGACATCAGAGGAGCTATATTAGCAAATGAATGAAGAGAATGTATTTTATCTTGAAGAATTGCAAGATGAGTATTACACCGTCGAGGATACCCAGTGGACCGAAGAGAGTCTTGAACAAGCAGGGGGAGGTTACTACGGCGTTGAGCAACAAGAAGAAGTAGAAGAAGGTCCTGCTGAATGTATTAAGCCAAACACTAACACATGTTCTAAATTACCGCATATATTTTTACCTGAGATAAATGCCAAATTTTTGGTAGACACAGGTAAGTACTAAAAAAGTTGATGAATATTTTCGCGAATTCGTACTATGCGAACCATTTACAATACAAACAGCGCATGCAACCCACGAGATACAATTACATAATAAATATTCCGTGTTTGAAAACATTTAAAGCTCCAAACCAAATTTTAAAATTTAATGTATTTGATTTTTCTGATAATTATGACGGACTGATTGGGGTAAATTTAACAAAAAAAATAAGGCGCGGTTATCGACGTACCAAACGGTGTATTGCGCACAAAATTCGGCGAAATTACAATACATTGGGAGAATAGTAAAGTAAAATTAGGGCCACGCGAGCGAAAGATAGTAAGAATACCAATAATGAAAAGTTACGCGAATGTTATGATAAACCATCATGTACTAGCTCCTGGTGTTGAAATACCAGCATCACTAACAGTTGCGAAGGATTTTCACGCGATCACGGAAATAGCAAACTTCAATAATCATCCTATAGAAGTTGAGGTAGAAAAACCAATTCCAGTGGAAATTTATCAATTTGAAAACGATTTAACTTATCGTATCAGTACAGCGCAAAACAAATCGAACAAATGCAGGCTGAAAACGTTAATAATAAGCTTCGCCTACAACATCTTAATGCAGAAGAAGCTGAAGCTGTAAGAAGTCTATGTCTTAATTATAAAGATGTGTGTTATAATGAACGATTACCTTTAACTTTTACGAATAATATCAAACATCAACTAAATATGAAAAGACGACACGCCTATTTATTTGAGACCCTATCGAAAATCTCCAGAACAAAATGAAGAAATTAAGAAACAAGTGAGCAAATTATTGGAACAGGATGTTATCCAGGAAAGCTGTAGCCCATTGTCGGCGCCGGTAAGCATAGTACCTAAAAAGATGGACGCTTCCGGGAAAATTAAGTATAGATTAGTGATTGACTACAGAAGACTCAATGATCAAACGATAGATGATAAGTATCCGATTCCTAATATTACGGATATACTGGATAAATTAGGACGATCTCACTACTTTACCACCTTAGACTTAGCGTCGGGGTATCATCAGATTGAAATACATACGAAAGACATACCAAAAATCGCATTCTCCACAGAACAAGGCCATCATGAATTCAAGAGAATGCCGTTCGGGCTAAAAAATGCTCCAGCCACATTCCAACGTATTACGGGGCTTGCAAGAAGACATGTGCCATGTCTACCTTGATGATATAATCATTTATTCAACAAGTCTTCAGGAGCATTTAACTAAATTAACAAAAGTATTTCAACGGCTGAAAGAAGTCAATCTAAAGATCCAACTCGACAAATGCGACTTTCTGCGGAAAGAAGTTGCTTATTTGGGACACGTAATCACAAAGGACGGAGTGTTACCCAATCCACAAAAAATAGAGGACAAACCATTAACAAAGTGTCTTAAAAAGGGTGCTAAAATTGACATGGGGGAAGATTATCAGAAAGCATTCGAGACGTGCAGGAACATAGTAATGGATACACCCATATTACAGTATCCGAACTTTGAAAAGCCATTCATTTTGACAACGGATGCATCGAACGTGGCATTAGGTGCTGTACTCTCTCAAGGCAAATTAGGAAACGACAAACCAGTATGCTATGCAAGTAGGACCCTTAGTGAAACCGAACAACGATACTCTACTACTGAAAAGGAACTGTTGACGATAGTTTGGGCCCCCAAGTACTTTAGACCCTATTTGTATGGCCGACGTTTTACGATCTATACAGATCATAGACCGCTAGTTTGGTTAAAATCCCTGAAAAAACCAAATTCTAGATTAGCGAGATGGAAAATCAGATTGGACGAACTTTGACATCGTATATAAGAAAGGTAAGTATAATACCAATACCAATGCAGATGCATTATCCAGAATAAAATTGAATGCGATAGAAACTGAGTCCGTAATGAATAATGTAGGAGATAGTACGGAAGAGTTACTTCAGGATATACAAGACATAAGGGAACAGATGATTTACCAGAAATTCGTCAAGAAACAATAAATGACACAATTGTTCCAAATGAAGAAATAAGGGAAACAGTACGTTCAAACGAAAATGCATCCATAACAATCATTGCCATGCATGGATTGTTTATTAGATGCTGTTATACCTAAATTACCTTGCTCAAAATTCCATTTATTTTTAAATATGTTGATGACATTATTTGTTCAATACCTAATGATAAGGTAGATATTACTTTAAAGATATTTAATTCGTAATATAATCTTTACAATTCACTGCTGAATTGAAAATGATTGTTATGTACCTTTTCTTGATACCAAAGTATAAGATCAGAGAATAACATTATCATTTTAGATTGGGTATCAAAAACCAACATCTTCTGGTAGATTTATTAACTTTTACTCTAATCATCCTATAAATCAGAAATATAATACTGTGATTGCTATGAAAAACAGAATTACACAAATTAGTGATACAAGATTTCTTAACGACAATTTAAACAAGTTATTTAAATTTTTTTCCAATAACGGCTACCCTAAAAATATTCTTTCAAATTAATTTACTCTACAAATTCCTTACATGAACTATAAATACTAATACAACTACCACTTTTAAATATTATAAATTACCTTCCTAGAAGGTTTTAACTAATAAAGTAATTAAACATTTTAAAGATTTTAATAATATCAAAATTGCGAAGTATAATATAACAACCATAAAGAACAATCTTACAAAACTAAAGACAAGGTACCAATTCTGGACCAAAGTGATTTGGTATATAATATTCCTTGTCGTGATGTCAAGGTTGTTATATTGGTCAAACTTCTCAAATGCTAAAGAATAAATAACCCACATAAAAGTGATAGTCGTATAGGTAAACGTTCATGTGCCTTGTCTTTACATTTTTCAAAATTTAGACCACAATTTAATTATGATAATACTAAATTCTTGATGTTGAAAGTAATTACAAAAAGCGGTTATTTCTAGAAATGGTTCATATTAACAGTAATCAAAATTCTATTAATTTCAAAACAGATACAAATCAACTCAACCATATTTACTGCAACATTTTAAAAAATACATAGTAACATTACCTTGTTTACAAAAATGTTTTTTGACTTTTAAAAATTCTAAATTTAAAATACGTTTAATTTGATTATTGTATTTGAACTTTGTAAGTATTACTTTAAATATTTTATTACTATTGGTTCATATTCTTTGTAATATTGTAGATGTCCTCCTGAGGAAGCCATAAATATATGACGAAATATTGAGGCTATTTAGCAGTTTTATTTTAAAGACCGTATTACCCATATAGCTTAGTTTATTCTTCAACGAAGTTCCGGTCGATACTCCTTTTCAAATACTAATGAAGATATATCAAAATTAATAAAACTAGCATTAATCGCCTACGGAAATTAATTACAATACATACAACTATGTATTAACACATGCTAGAGTTACTTTAGCGGCACCGATGCCACAGACCGCGGCCCGCCGGTCGCAATACTGTGGCCCCCGACAGCAAAATAATACTCTCGTACATTCGAAAAATATTGAATTCTATTCCAAATAAAAACCAAAAAAAATATGTTCGAAAAGTAATTTACAAAATAATAATAAATATTAAAGTACTTTGTTTCTTTTGATATTGTGAGCGACGTCCATAAAACTCATTCAAATACCGCGGCAGTTCATGAATGAAACGACGCCGCGGCCGCGCCGCCTCAAGCGCCCAAAAATACTAAGTCAAGTAACATCGCTTGCCGCCTTTATATAAAGTTCAAAATAGTAGAGAAATCAAGAATTTTCTAGCGCGGTGTGAGCAAGCGAGATAGCAATAGTCTCGAATTCCCGATTGCTCGCGTAGATACACGAAGCTTCCAGAGTCGGTTTCGAGATTTTTCGACTCTATACGCGCGGTATAAAAGCCACGCTAATCGCAGCGACCGACAGTTCGGTTTTAATTTGAGTGAAGTTACAACAGAAAGAAATAAGCGCGAAAATATAAAGCGAAGTAATAAGTGATTGAGAATAAGTGCAGTTTAATAGTGTTTTTGGAAGGCAATAGTTCTAGTGTAGATTTTAACTCGACTAGCCGGTGTCATATATTTTGATCCACATTCAACGTAGATTTCCTGTTGCAGTGTTAACCCGTCAAGTGCCGTGTATAATTGTGTTGTGAAATCGTAAGTAAAACTCTGTTATTAATAAGTGTTTCCCTACCTATTTAATCAATTATTTTTGGTAATTTAAAAAAGGATGGGTAATTTAAGTAGGTACTGTAATTGTTTTTAGGTGCTGTGTTAATCCTAGCCAGGATTAGAACGCAACATGGACAAGCCAGGACCTAGTAAAAAACGTAAGGTTAAAGATGAAAATCGGCAATTTCAAGAAATTTGGACTGAGAAATACTTTTTTGTATGGTCGCATAACAAAGTCGTTTGTTTAATTTGCAAGAATTCTGTTGCGATTGCAAAGGAATATAATGTAAAAAGGCACTACGAAACGCAGCATCCTACTTTTAGCAAGTTTACAGGCGAATTATGAAAGCAAAAAATGTTGTCTTTAAAACGGAGCTTATTGGTCAGCAAGCTATGTTTACTAAACCCATTCAAGATTCAGAAACAGCTACAGAAGTTAGTTATGAAATTTCTCGAATGATAGCAAAGCGAAGTCGCCCCTTCAATGATGGGGATTTTGTAAAAGAATGCATAGTAATTGCCGCTAAGAAAATGTGTCCAGAAGCAGCAAAAAAGGTTGAGAAAATTCAACTGAATCGTATGACTATCCAAAGACGAATTATGTCTTTGTCAGGCAATATTGCGGAACAATTAACTGAAAAATCTAAGATCATTGATTTTTTTTCATTAGCCCTCGACGAATCCACTGATATTAGTTCCACAGCTCAACTTCTCATATTCATACGAGGTGTTACTCAAGATTTTGAAGTCTTAGAAAAGTTATTAGGAATGTGTTCATTGAAAGGTCAAACTAAAGGAGTTGATATACTCAATGTACTTTTGGATGAGTGTTCAAAAACTGATTTGGACTTATCAAAATTATCGGGAGTTGCGACTGACGGTGCTCCTTCGATGATTGGTGGCAATTCCGGGCTAGTTACTTTGCTGAAAGAGCATCTGCAAGAAAAAAACATAAACGCTGAAGATCTCATGCAGTTTCACTGCATTATACACCAAGAAGCCCTCTGTTCTAAAAAAATTGAATTTCAAATGTCATGAAAGTGGTAGTTTCGACTGTAAATTTCATAAAATCACGAGGACTCAATCACAGGCAATTCAAACAATTCCTTGATGACATCGAAAGCGAATATGGAGATTTACTGTATTATACAGAAGTAAGGTGGCTAAGTCGTGGATTGACACTGGAACGATTTCTAAATTTAATAGAAGAAATTGGAATATTTCTGGCGGAAAAGCAAAGGGATGTCCCGGAACTTAAAAATCCTGATTGGTTGTGTGATTTGGCTTTTTTAGTTGACATTACAATCATTTGAATGTCTTGAACACACACGGCTTCAAGGCAAAAAATCAACTGATATCCCAGCTCTACGCTCATGTATCATCCTTTCAATGCAAGCTGACACTTTTCAGATCGCAATTGAATTCTGGAAATTACAATCATTTTCCGAATTATAGAAAATGGGCTGAAAAATTCAACAAAACTGCGATTAATTTCAGTTATGTAGAAAAGCTAGATATTTTGATTCAATCTTTTCAAGACAGATTTTCGGAGTTTAAAAAAGTGAAACCTCTGTTGGACATATTCAGCAATCCTTTCACGATTTCAGTTGAAAATGCGCTAGAGTCAATGCAGTTAGAAATTATCGACATTCAAAACGACCAAGGTTTACGCAACAATTCAACGAAGGAGACTTGCTGAACTTTTACCGCTGCATTGATAAAATATGTACAAGAGTTGCGCATAAACGCTCTGAAATGTGCCAACTTATTTGGTTCTACCTATATATGGTGAACAAACTTTTCAATACTAAATATAATAAAACAAAAAATCGAAACCGCCTTGCAAATGAAAGTTTGGAAGCAGTTTTACGTGTTGCTACAAGTAAATTTGAGCCAATATAAAAAGATTGTAAGCACTATGCAGTGTGCACGCTTCAAATTAATAAATTCTTTTCAATTTTAATACATTATAATCAATTCTTTATTGTCTTTAATTACCTATACTTCTGGCGGCCCGCCATCAATTCATGATTTGCCCGAGTGGCCCCTAGTCTTAATAAGTCTGTGCATCCCTGCTTTAGGGCATACAAAAACACATGATCCTTTCGATATCTATTATGATAGAACCTTTTATAATAATTATTTAACCCGACATATTAATCGGTTAAAATTACTATATGATCGATTAGGCGGAAAAGTTCAAGAAACAAAGAAAGAATATCAAAAGCGTAATACAAACCTAAAAACGCAAACCGCTAAGAGAAGGGCAGGAGGTTTATATAAAACGTCCGGTAGGCTATAAAAGTAAAATAACACCGAGATATGCTGGACCATATAAAATTAAGAGAATACTAGAAAACGGTACAGCATTAGTGACTGACCGAAATAATAGGCATAAATAAATAAATATGGTGTTGTTACAGATTCGCCAGAATCGCGGAATCTGGCGGGGACATCACGCTAACAAAAGTGGAAGAAGCAACGGGATTGTTGCCCCTTAAGCTAGGGACAGCATGAAACACCATATCATATTGGAAATTTATTAATACCCATAACTTAGATTATCTGTTAGGACAAGCTAAAGAACTAGAAATTAGATGTAGGAATTGGTTAGGTATTACAAGAAACACAGTAGGGCAGACAGATAGTTATATCTTAAAATTAGAAAATTATAATAACATTTTAAGTTACAATTTAAATTTAATAAATAAGAAAATTAAACAGTTAATTCCTAGAAATAGATTTAGGAGAGGTGCGATAAACATAGCTGGAAGCATAATTAAAGCAATCACGGGGAATTTAGATAACGAAGACGCGAAAAGATACGATGAAGCTATCGATAAATTAATTGACTCGCAAAAGAAACTTAAAAATGCTTTAGAAAAACAAATAACTCTTACGTTAAACGCGATAGTATCTTTTAACAAAACCATTAAAACTACACATAATAATCAATTACTGTTGCAATCAAAAATTATTGCAGTAGAGAAAGAAATTAATAATTCACGATACCTAATAATAGGAAATGAGTTAAGAATTCATATATATGCCATTTATAATCAATTAATATTTCCGACAGAAACCGTAAATAACATTCTGGATACACTGATCACAGCTTTAACGTTTGCTAAATCAGAAACTTATCACCCTTCAATAATTGGGCCAGATGACTTATTGCGTGAAATAACAGAATTAGAAAACCAATTTAACAGTCGTCAATTAAATTAGAAAAAAAATTGAATTTTATATATCCCAGTGTCATCTATCTTTATTAATTTTGATTTAGAAGTGTGCTCTCTCACCAGCCAGATGGCATGCAGGGCGAGAAATTTCCGATCGAGGGGCGGTGACATAAAAAAAAATATTGAATAGCTCGTTACTTTCTTATATATTTCAGTAAGAGTAGAGATTCTGAGCAAGGATGTTGTCAATTGTTCTCTCCTTCAAATTCACTGTCAATGACCATTTTAAATGATATCATAGGCATGATAATGTCGTGCCTCAATGGCATTCAATCTCTCATGTAAAATTAAAACATTTAAGTGTGGATAAAAGTGATTTTATTTAATAAAAAAAAAATTCCAAATGTGAATTTGTTTAAAATCAGACATATATCTTTGGATAATTATCTCAGGTAAGTACGTGAGTCCTTTTAATTAATAACACTAAAGTTTTATTTAGTAATTCCACTTTTTGCAATTCAAATTCATGGTTTCGAACGTAAATACGTTTAAATTAAATTTCAAAATTCCCGCGTTTTCTGACCGTTCAAACGGAGTTATGTTAGGCTTAAAGAGACGTGTGAAACAGAGTAGCCAACCTTGATGGTAAATTACTGGATATTGGTTCGTAACGTAAATACCTAACAAATACTTATAAACCTAATTACACAAATTTCCCCATGTAACTGCGAACGGTTTTAGCGACGATACAAACAATTTCTAACCTCAATTCTTTCTGAACGAATAAAAATGCAATTTCTTATAAGCATAATTAAATTTAGATTAGAATTGAAATAACACGTTTATTTTTTAGGTAGATTTGAAGAGGAATACCTTCTGCGAGCATTGGAGTGATCTGGAATGTTCGAATGTCGGATCAGGGCCCTCGTACCATCGTCGTCACATCAGATCACGGAAAGTGGCTCGTTCAGGACAGGAACATAACAGGAAACTCAGGAAAAATCGTCGTCTGAAAGAAAAATTACCCAAAAGGTTGCGGTAATTTGGGATAATATTTGTGTGATAACTTTGTTTAACAAATAACCATTCTTTTTTAGGTTGTAATTTGGGATAAAATTGGATTTTATCGCCGTTAAATTTTTCAAGAACAAAATGAGATAGGTCAGCCTCGAACAAAGCTCGGTTAGTGAATGGTTCGAATTGAAAATGTTTTAACTGACTTGAAAGCGATTGTCTTCGACAAGGAGTCCAACTGTCTGTGAAAATCCGTTAACGTAACCGAAATGAGGGGAACATCCATTGTTTTATACATGAGAATATCCATGTGACCGAAAGAACTGTCAGATGTTTAAACGAAGTGAAAATAAATAAAATTACAAAATCTGGAATCACCTTTACAATTGAAAATTAATAAGGTATGTGTCAGTAGATCATGAGAAAAATACATTTGAAATTTTTAAACACTTATTACTATATAAAATTAACAATCTTAAAATTCATTATTGCACCTAAAAGGTAGGCAACTATTTGTACACATAGAATTGTTACAGAACGCAATTTCCAGCGATTTCCCCAAGTCTTTCTGTTGACATATCAAAGCAATTGGACTGCCAATGCATATACAAATGTTATTAGACAAAATTTGAACGAAATAAATACACAGTAAAAATAATAAGAATGTTCATTTGAATTGAACTTGGATCCAATTTTGATCTGTCCAAATCTATTGTAAAAATATACTATTCAAATTCTAATATTCATTTTCGATGTGTAGGTATATCACTGCTGATCATCATGCTTCCTGAAGGGAAAATTCAGAAGAAAAATGCCTTGAAGGACTTGCCAAATGCAGCGATTTCCTACATCACCTGGACATCGTCTGGCTGTCTGCTGCTATATATTATATCCTTTTCTTATTATATCTAATTAGTTTTAAAATATAACTAAGTAAAATAGTAACATTCCCTTTTTAAATAATAGTAGAATATTTTCGCCATAACAATACATTACTTGAATGAAAATTTAAAGGTAAAAGCTTATTTAAAAGATCAAACGATTGTTTATATAATTTTTGTACCGTTAGTAGAAACTGAACCATTTACCTATTTACTATTTATATCCTTTACATTAACCTGTATATGAATCCTATTTTAAATCAATTAAACCAACTTCCAATTTTCTGGCAATAAATGATAACAAATTCCATTATATGGAAACTAAATGCGCGGAATTAAAATCAACGGAATACATTTGTGACCCTGGCGAAACGCATCAAGTTACAACATCTGCCCGTGTGAAGTTCAACTACTCACGTACTCTAATGAATACGATAAATGCATACAAGTTTTAGAACAATTCGACGATAGAAAAGTTACTAAATTATTGAACAATCATTGGTTAATATCAATACCGAACTCTACATTAGTAAAAAAGATTTGCAACAAAAATCGAGAGATCGAAAAAGTGTGTGTAATATACGGTCGCGATAACAGAACAGTGCACATTAAAAATTGGACATATTACATTACAACCCGCAAGAATCATTACGCGAGTAAAAATTTCTAAAATACCGAGTTTAAGTAACGATCATAAAAATACAATCGAAACTATCCAATCAAATCACTGAATAAACTAAACCGCAAATAATGTCAAAATTAACTAAAATTTATGACACAATAGAAACCTTCAACACGAATTAGAAGAATCAACGAGCGTGGAATTTCACGAAGAACCACTGTCAATTTGGGTTATATTAATAACTTTAGTAATGCTTATATGGTTTGTGGTCACAGTCGGAAAATATGTACAACGAAGACGAAAAGCAACAGTGATTGAAAACGAATCCGGCCGCCCCAAAGAAGAGGATAGAAAACATCCTTTGTCACTAGCACTCCAAGGAAATTTCCACCTAGGCCCCCAGGAGTTACGATGTCAGGAACGGTAGATGCAGTGGGCGTCCTTATCAAGCGACAGGTCGACACGGAGATGCCACTAACACGTTTAGTTCACACGTTTAGATTCATTCGCACATGAGCTTTCACATGCTAGACATCTTTAAAAATAAAGTTTTTTCTTAATATATTTTGTATTTTATTTGAAATTTAAAAAAATACAAAGGACAAAAGTGTTAAGTGGAGCAATTTGTTATTGTTTATTTCAAGGTTAAACTAATTGTTCATCAATCAATTTCAGGATTATTTGTATGTATCTTTCAGCCTTAGTATCTATAAAAGGATTGCAATATAATAAAGAAAATTATGACAACAAAATGATATCTATTTCCGTATACGCAGTTGAAAGTTATTGTTATTGAGTTGAGTTGATTTAATGTGTCAACCTGATTTTTTGTTGTACTGTAATATATGTACTTGGGTTTATTATATATTTCTTTAAGTTCTTTCTATGTGGTAGGACATACAAATAAAAAAATTAAAAAGAAAAATTATCGATTGGTTTCAGGATTATTTATATGTTGTACATTTCAGCCCTAGTAGTTATGAAGGCATCGAGGTAAAAAAATAATTTTGTAAGAATATACATATTATCTGTTGTTACATTTATTATTAACATATGCATTTACAATAAATGTAAATAATATTTAGTTTTGTACACAAAGTTTAAAGTTCCTTTTGGGGTGGTTTTTTGAGTTCAAGTTTCCCAACTTGGTTTTTTGTTGTATAGGGAATTTCTTGCATTACTATATACTTTTTCCAAATAAATTCTTTACAAGTGGCATCATATGGGCTGAAAAAATATGCAATTGACTTCCACCTTCACTGTTCTTTCTGGGAAGAATGAAATAACTCCAAATAGGCACTTTCTATCATTGTTATCGTTTATTATTTTTTGCCGAACTATCTGCGTACAAACAAGTGCCAATCGGCATGAAGAAAGCCATTATCGTGCCCATCCATAAGAAAAGGCGACAATCGGAATGCAAGAACTATGCGGCATCAGTCTTCTCTCATCGTTGCAAAGTCTTCATGAAGATCATTCAGTCGAGGCTACAAAAACATCGAGAACAGACCAGCCGAGAGGAGCAGGCCGGATTCAGACCAGGGCGAGGATGCTGCGATCAAATTTTTGCTCTTCGACATCTAATAGAGGATCGAATCCGGTATGGGCGGCGAACAGTTATCGTATTCATCGACTTCAAATCTGCGTTCGCCTGTGTGTACTGGCCTGCATTATGGAGAACATTGGAGATTGAACATGTGCCCTAAAAAGTCGTCACACTCCTTCGAACAGCATACAACGGTTCAACCAGCCAGGTGCGAATCCGGAACGATCTATCTGAGGAGTTTACTATTCAGACTGGAGTCCGACAAGGCGACGTGGCCTCTCCACTACTCTTCAACATCGTAGTCGACGCCATTATGAGAAAAACATTCGAGGACAGACGTGGAGTACAGTTCGACATCGATCACTCAGTGACCGACCCCATGTTCGCCGACGATAGCGCCTTTTTCACAGACAACGACGCCGACGCAACGGACACTCTTTATGATATTGCTCGCATCGCTCAATCGTACGGCTTGAAAATCAACTGTGGACAAGACCAAGGTGCTGACAACGGATGGATCGCAGGCACCGTTCACCTCGACGGTGTACAGATCGAAGTGCAGGAGTTCAAATACTTGGGTCATTGTTCAGAAGAAAAAGTGGCTTCTACAGCAGAGATCCACAGCAGGATTGGACAGGCAGCCGCGGCGTTTGCCTCTCTCAAATGGTGCCTGTGGAAGAAGATTAACATCTCCATGAAGACCAAAATTCGCCTCTTTCGGACGCTGATTTTGCCAATTCTCCTCTATGGATCAGAAACATGGACCCTGCTTAAACTGGATTTGGACAAACTCGAGGTATTCCAATGCGATATCTGCGACAGATCCTGGGAATTTCATTGCGCGATCGCATTACCAACGAAACCATTCAGACAATCTGTCAACAACAACCAGCCATCGGTGAAGCGATCCTGCAACGACGATTGAGGTGGTTTGGCCACGTCTGCAGAATGGGCGCAAACCGAATACCACAAAGACTTCTCTGGAAACAGCGATCCGTCCAGTGGAAAGTACAACGCACCGCACCAAAGAAAACGTGGACAAAACAAGTGGAAGACGACTTGAAGAACCGGTGTCTCGACCTCAATCAAGCTAGGACCACCGCCATGGACCGGAAAGCGTGGTGAGCGATCATAGAACAAGTCCGAAATCCTGCGGCACCTACAGCAGCGTACTGGTTGCGTGGGCAACCTCCGCCAGCCGCCAGCTAAGGATCATAGATAGATAGATTTATTTTTTTAAGTTTTTTTCTCCCAGATATTTTTATTGGCAAACCATCGCGATTAAAATACTTATGTAAAGACATATTTTACACTTACTTTCTACAGTACTACTGTTTATTCTATATAAGGAAATTACATTAAACAAACAGTCTCACAATCAAAAATTGTCATATTAAAAACAAATTATACACGTCTCAGAGCATTTGATTAAAGAAATATGATAATGAGTATCTATTTGGCAGTAAGAACAAGACAAAATTAGAATAACGGTTCTGTTCAAATATTAAGTATATTTTTGACATTTTTCGATTGTCCATTGTTTTTTCTTTCGGTCCATATTAACCCTCAAGTACTATCGTGTTTTCAGGTAACACAACTGCTATCGTGGGGCTGTTTTGAAACCCCACTCTAAAATTTGGTTATTTTATTAATTATTTTTTTTTCCTGCTTTTAAATCATTTGTGTAATAAATTAGTCTCTTATTTTGCGATTTGTTTAAGAAAAAAACGAAATTTTATTCAAAACGGAACAGAAAATTTAACATTTATAAAAAAAAAAATGTTAAAAATATTCTCTAGTACAATTTTTCTTTCACAAAGGTATCTGCGATGTTCTTTTAGGATGTCTTCACTTTTTCTGCTATTTTTTTTGAAAGTTTCGCTTCTTCCTATTCCCTGTACAGGAAAAGTGGCATTAACATTTTATATAAAAGTTCTGACAATGACGTTGTGAGACGTACATTTTATATGACAAAAATTATGCTGTTTCCTCAAATACTCAGATCTTACAATTTACCTTGCTAAACATTCTCTGCAGTTTTCCGAGTAACTCAAATGGTCTTTGCAGATATGCTGATGACATTTATGGCACGTGGTTTTTATTTTCTTGTCGTTGTTTCTCCGCAGTTATGACATCTTTTCTAGGTTTTTGCAGGTTCTGCTTCTTGTGGTGTTTCTAAATCTAGTAAAGTTTTTATGATCTATAGCATACACTAAATATTTTATCTCAGTTGACAATTCTTTTACTTCGTATCTTTTTTTACGTGGTCATTGACGAATTCTCTTCTTAAACAAGTATAAAATTTCCTTCGTGTCACGTTGACTGTACCATCTGAAATGGCTAAAAAAATTACATAACTGTTGGCACGTGAAATGTCTAACATTGTTCCTAATATAGCCATTGGCCATGGCGTGGTTCATCTTTGGCAGGAGTACGTCAAACATTTCTGATCCAAAGTATCGATTCCTCCTTTCCCATTTACTTTTTTATTTCCATTGTGATGCATAGATAAAAACAACAAGACCCAGTTATTTTTTTTTTTACAAAGAAACTAACGTATTATCGTGTGTAAATCCAAATTTACAGGAGCTTATTGGTAGCTGTTTAGTTTGCAGGTGGAATTTTGAGCTTATTCTTACGAAGTGTCGCAACATATGTCAGACCAATTTGTTTTAATTCATTCGATAGCTCCATAGGAAAAAAGATAGTTATCTTCTATAACATTTCGATTTGTATTCATAATTGGAGAAACTAATTTTACACACACTACCTGCACAGGGGAGAGTTCACTAGCCCCATGCGAAATATGTGTTTATTTAGTGCGCAGTGCCCAGTTAAGATTCCTGTGAGCAATCTCAATCTATCCCTGCTCATAAAGATTGAAGCCCTAGGGATTTACAGTGTCTAACGTCGGCAAATCCATTCCAAAGGGAGCAGTCCTTAGTAGCAAACTAGGACCTGACATACGTTTTGATGCTGCCATATCAGCTACCATACACCGGCTCTGGACCCACAAACGGCAGTTCGCTGGCGCCCCTTGCTAACGTGTCAGCTATTTCATTGCCTCTGATCCCAGAGTAACCTGGCGCCCATCTCAATGTAACATTTAGATGTTCCGCCAGCTGTTTAAGTTTTCTATGGCACACTAGTACCACCTCAGAGTCAAATCTGACAGACCACAAAGCCTTGAGGGCATTTCACCCCCTTCCATTCTTACGTAGGCAGTTTGAGATGTCGTCAGCACAAGTCTGAATGGCAGTAATTTCAGCCTGGAAAATGGTGGGGAGGCCCCCAAGCTAAAAGCCACGCCGTCCCGGTCTGCGTACCTTCAGATTCCAATGCATGTGCCATTACGCGTTTTCACAGCATCGACGAACTAACGGAAAAGACCCCAACCGAAAGTTTGTTTGTATTAAGTTACTGTAAAAATAAATAAATCTAATAGATAGTGCGTTTTTGAATCACAGCCCACGACTAGTACGTAATCTAATAACTGATTGCTGGATTCCTCACTCATGAGGTTTTATTTCTCGGCACTAGACAAATTACCAGAGTACTACAAAATGGTGGGCGCACATTAAGCCGTTACGCGTTTATTTTTACCAGTATTTGGTATTCTTCTCCAGCAACCAAAGTATTTGGCAATAACGGGGATAAATTAGCCCGCTATGCTATTTACTTTTATCAATATGTAACTGTGTTTTGGCCAGCATTCAATGGCGACTTTCTCAACCGTCGCGCTCCAGACGAACGGTACGTCCACTCTATTAGCACGCCAGCTGCCGTCTCCCCATTCCTAGTTGCGTACACACAATCGCCCACGTGCTTCCTCGACTGTCCGCTAATCAGGGACGTTGCGCTAACCTCGTGAAGCTTCTTTATTTGTCCATTATTTTCTTGAAGCAGCTTACGTCACAGCTCACATACACACATAAATAGAATAAAATCAGATAACTTCTATTAAGGAAGTAAATAGTAATAAGTCCAATTTAAAATAAAATCCATTCTAGGCAACCCATTACAGTATTTATAGGAGTAATCGGATAACTTTTTACCTAGCCCGCGTATGTGCGTGTATCCGTTCATAAACAGGAGCTTCTGCTTATACTAATAATTGCAAGCAGGTGCCTCTAATGATATTCTCTTCCATGATTTATATACATTACTTATTTATTATCACGCGACTTGAATATAATCTATATCATACACTAAATCATTCAGGAGAAAAAAATATTAATGTTTTAGCCGGATCTAGTCTATAATAAACTGAGACACGTTGTGTTTAAATTGTGAAATCTTGATATACTAAGCGGCAACAGAATCCAAATACTTTACCTAGCAACTTCACTTGTAATTCCAATCGATCATCATGCGCAAATTCGCTGAAGTAATTAGCCCTAATCACACAGCGGCCTGCTTTATCTGTTTGGCACGTCCCTTACGGTTGTGTAGTTGCTTTATAGGTATAGGAACCATCATTGTTAAGTGCTTTCACGAACGCGAGGAGAAATTCGTGGTAAAGAATTCGATTATCCTCACTATTATGTCCCTTGAGTTATGGTATTTGCTTGTTCACATCGACTTTATGTGAATTTTACGAAACATATTCAAGCGTAGACGGCTTCTGGAACCCGAATAATATGTACTCTTGCGGAATGGTAATTTTCACGATGAATACCATCCTCTTCTGCATGATTTCTAACTACAAAATCTCTTATGCAATAAAGGTATGGCGATGTAATCAAGAAGCCGTAACTTTACAGCTTCGCCTTCATGGAATCAAGGTGATCGAGCGTACTAAGGAACGCATTTTGAAGTTCTGTCTTTGTATTATACTGTCGGTTTTATATTTTTGTTTTGTTTTTTATCAATGGAGATCCACAAACATGCTAAAGAATTTCTTGTTCTTTCTCAAGATATACCCCTATTTAATTTGCTCGTTTGGTAGCATAGCATTATTCGAACCTCAAGCTAATCTTTTTGACGATTGTTATCGTAAGATTAAGGATATTTCGGAAATACAGGCCGAATTGAGACCATTGGAATTTTGAACTTGTATATCAAGAGGTCACGAATATGCTATTCATTTTCTACCGCTCAATTGATCTTATAAACGATTATTTGAATCCAGGTATTGCTATGCACGTAATATCGATGATGATTCTAGTAACTATCTTAATCTATATTTTGATTTTAAACTCTATCATACTAGGTATTTTCCATAAGCAAATTATTTATCATTTATTGGTGGGTGGCTATATTGTTATCATCAATTACTATACCTGTCGCATAGCTAATTACTATATTTCACTGGTAAATGGCTGTGTATATTTCGTCGTTTGAATGAGAGCTAATTTGTATCTCTTTTTTTTAGAACAGCATTTTGTTATCTGTTATCTATCGTGGGCGCTGGTGCAAATTAACTGCTAGAGGAAGATATCAAGTAAGTATGTATAGTGTTAACAGAAGTAGAGTAACTATAAGAGTTCTGGGCATAATCCCATAGCATGTAGCTTAAGGGATACAACATCATTTTGGCTTTTTCGAATGTTTATCGTATGACTTAAGCCGCGTCCTCACACAGTCGACGCTGCTGTTCAACAAAGACAAAGAATAGTCTTCGTCCACATAGTCAATTGCTATGTCGATTGACAAGAGAACAGCGGCAGGTGTCAAATTCCGATTGCCATGAAGCTTTACAGACTGAAAGAGTACCATGGTATAAGCACAACGCAATTTTTTTTCTGCGGAAACGCCCAATTTAGGGGTACAGCGCCCTCTAAAGTTTGCGCGATTTTTCAATTTTTTAGAATATCTCCGAAATTATAACAGATATTAACAAACATGCATAAATATTTGAAATAACATATAAAAGTAAATTAATTCCTATTATCAATGGTGACTTTAACCTTAAATTTGCATCTTCGGATGTAATTTTAAACTTTTCTATGATCTTTATAGTGGTTGCGGTATGCATCATGCATTAATGCAAACACAAGAAAGGTAATTGCCTGGATAATATAATTACAAACTTACACACTACTCGTTACACAACAAATGTTTGGGATCCGGGACTCTCGGATCACTTAGCAATTATAATTCATCTACTTGCTGAAACCATGAGTAAAAGAGTATCAAGGCCTGTTGAGGTCAGACCTATTACTAATCAGGGCTCAGTTAGTTTTACCAATCAATAGAGTTGATCAACTGGAATTTTATTGACAGTGAATCGTTGTCTATAGATACAAAATTTACCATGTTCACTTCATACATATCTATTGCGGCAAATTCCTGTTTTCCTACAATATCTAGCGAGCTAGTCCAGTAGTAAGCTGCCTGGTTTGACACAAGCTTGAGAGTGATGAGGGAGGCTGCATTTCTTACGCGATCTCAGCAAAAATGTCAACTTACCTGAAGGGAGAGCATTATATATTAATTTTCGAGAGTATTATCGTAAACATATTTCTCTTGCAAAGAAAAATACAATGAGTCAGTAATAATCAATGCTAATAACAAGCAACGTGCGGCTTGGCAGATCATAAATAAATATACATCCAATAGTAGTCAACCTGTTGATTGTGAGATTTCTCCTGAAGAATTTAATCAACATTTTATAAGTATTCCAGACAATTTAGCCAACTCAATACCTCAGACTGGTAGAGAGGTTAATGATTACTTACAAGGTGATTGTCACCCACCTGATTTTGTTTTTGCAAAATTTCATTTAACGAGATAAGAGATATAATTAATCATCTTAAAAATAATAGAACTTATGATTCTTTCGGATTAAATTCCATTGTTGTGAAAATGATTCTGAATCTTATATTGAGTCCATTGACTAAACTACTGAATTTGTGTATTGAGAGCAACTGTTTTCCTACTTGTCTGAAAAAAGCTCGAGTTGTGCCAGTCTATAAAAAAGGTAATAGTAATGATCCGAGTAACTATCGACCGATCTCCATAACTCCCGTATTTGCAAAAATTTTTGAAAAGGCTTTAAAAAATCAGTTAATTAAATATTTAGAATCGGGTAATCTTTTCAATAAATCTCAATTCGGTTTTAGACAGGGTTTGTCTACCATAACTGCTCTGGTGGGTTTTTTGGATTTAGTATATAATGCTTATGAAAGTAATGAGTATTATGTTGCTTTGCTTTGTGATCTTAGCAAAGCTTTTGACTGTGTTGATCACGACATCATTATCCTTAAATTACGCTACCTTGGTATTAGTGAGGGAGCTATTCTTATGCTGAAATCCTACTTAACGGATAGATATCAATATGTATCAAGGAGTGGGCTGACTTCTGACTATCTCCCGATGACAAAGGGTGTCCCGCAGGGTTCAGTATTAGGTCCTATCCTCTTTTTGTTGTATATAAACGATATAACTAATTCCAATGTTAATGTTGATTGGGTATTATTTGCTGACGATACAACTATAAGTTGTAGAGCAGATGCAGAGGATGTGGCTATGGATGCAATGATAGGTTACAAGTCCTCACTACTAGATTGGTTCAATACGAACAAACTAGTATTGAATAATAATAAAACTCAGTGCATAACATTTTCATTAAGAAAAATTAAACAGGAATCAGATCCTGTTAAACTTTTGGGTTTGGTGATGGACAGCAAATTATCTTGGGTGGCACATATTGATTATGCTGCAACCAAATTGACCTCAGTTGTTTTCGCTTTACGAAAACTGGCTGACATTGTTTCTAATGATATACTTAGAATGGCATATTATGGCATGATGCATTCTGTTTTGACCTATGGTGCTTTCTGTGGGGTCACTGTGCACAGGCTGCCAGATTATTTGGTTTACAGCGAAAAGCAATTAGAATTCTTGGTGGACTCTCATTTAGAGATGACTGTACAGAAAAATTCAGAGAACTTGAAATATTAACTTTGCCTTCGATGTATATTCTGCAGTGCGTGAACTATGTAAAATGTAACATCGATAAATACAGTATGGTGCGTGATGCTCACCATTATGGTGTCAGAAATTCCAGTGATTTGTTGCTGGATTATACCAGGTTAAAAAAAACTAGGGTGGGGCCAACTATTATGGACCGTTGTTCTATAATAAACTCCCATTGGAACTTAGAGTTGCTGACTCTAATAATACATTAAAAGAACTGTTGATATCGAAAGCCTATTGGTCTATCCAGGATTTTATAAAAGATAAATTGTAATTTGTTGTTTTAATTGTTAGTCTTAGCGTGTTGTATATATGTATAACGAAATTCTATATATATATATATTATATGTAATTATATTATTGACGAGTGTAAACAACTTGTTTGGAATGGCACAATAAAGTATACTTACTTACTTACTTACTAAACTTCTTTAACATAATTTGCAGCAGATTAAATACGCCCAAAGGTGACGTAACCTACTTTCGCAAAAATTTAATACTGGGGAACGGGGTGCCCCAAGCCTCCATTTTTTTTAATAATTTCTTTTTTGTGGAAGAATAATTGAATGAGAATTTAAGATGGAAATCTCATTATTAACGTGAAGATATTTGCTAAATTGTCGATCTGAAACTACAATATGTATCTTTAAGCCACTATATTTGCGTTAATTAACTAACGCTTATTAATAGGTCCCATTAAAAATGTGTGTAACACTAGGTTGATATTAGCATAGATATGTTTCACCTTACCAAGGATCATCAGTGCTACTGGTCAAACCTAATGTATTGTACGCAGAAAGTCGTATGTATACTTTAGCAAATATCTTCACGTTAATAATGAGATTTCTATCTTAAATTCTCATTCATTTACTCTTCCACTTATTAACTATATACAGGCTGATTCAAATTAAGTGTGCACCATTCAGCGCAAGGAGGTCCGCGTTCCGAGCGAACACACGCACATACGGGTGTCGATAGAAAGTTACCGGATTGCTCGTATAAATCCTCTAGTTGTTTTGGCTGAGTAAGAAAAACACACCCATGTATAAAAACTACATGCACCCGTAAATCACGTGGACTATTTCAATGCATAGCGATGACGCATATATACATAACTTCTTTGTTCGACACGAACCACAACGCAGCTGTGTTTTCGCAATATTCTATGCATTGGCGGTATCTTAGATGTAGCTGTTTATTTATATTTGTGCAGCGCTCACATATCTCCGTTCAGGCTTTCATTGAAAAGTAAGAATTGCTAAAATAGTTTATATTTGGAATGCGTTTTAAGCATTGTAACAAGATAAAATATATAATTGTATTACTTATTTAAATAGGTAATAGTGACATTTTCGTTATTTCTTGTATTTAATTAAAAAAAAAAAGATAAAACAAGCAGGAATAAAACAAAAACTTGGTAAGTCTTTTGACCATTGTTTAGAAATACTTTATATATTACACTGGGCAACAAATTTTCGAAAAGTTCATGCTTCGAAGCTGAAAATAGTCATTTCTTAATGAATTCAATGTGCTGAAGACGAAAATGACTAAGAAAAAGCTGAATTGGCTACGGGTTTTCTGTAAAATGTACGCATATTTCAGAAAAAGTGTACTTATGTCAATATTTAATACATGGTAAGAAAACATTAGTCTGCTTCTGGCTTTCGACTTCTTTTGGCCTGCCGTTTGTAGTGGACTTGTGGAGCATCTCTACTGATTGTCCAACAATAGTGAGCTAGCATTGACGTAGACCATTTGCCTTGGTACCGTTGCTCCATGGTGGCAATGTCCTGATGAAAGCGTTCGCCGTGCTCATCGCTGACCTGCCGCAGTTATCAGGAAAAAATCTAAGTGGAATCAAGAAAGTGAATCTTTAAGGACATATTGCAGCCGAATTCATGAAACAAAGCCAACATATCCTCAACCAGACACTTGTAATTTTTGCCTTGTCATTCCCCAGGAAGTTGCTGCCACTTGATATAGAATGCATCCCAAACCTGTTTTCTTTACTTGAAGAAGTTCCTAAACTTGGGGTCTCGAAAGAGCTGTCTAATTTGAGGCCCACAAAGATGCCCTCTTTAATTTTGGCTTCACTAAGTCGAGGGAATTTTTCATGCAGGTACTTGAATGCTGGTCCATTCTTATCCATGGCTTTTACCAGTTTTTTGACAAGACCGAGCTTGATGTGTAAAGGAGGAATGATGATTTTATGTGGCTGTGCCAATGGTGGGTGCTCTACATTCGTTTCTCCAGGCTTAAAAAATGCTCTCGGAGACAGTCTTTCTTGATGTAGTGCAAATCGATTGCTCTGCTGTCCCACAGACAAAGAAAACAGCAGTACTTTGTTATATCCCTGCTGCAAACCATCAACAGAGATACTACCTTCAGGTCAGAACATATCTGCCAGCCATACTTGCTGTAGTTAATCGTCTCCAGTAGCTGCTTTAGATTGCCGTAAGTCTCTTTCATGTAGACCGCATGTGCAATAGGTATGGATGGAAGCTGGTTCCCATTATTCAACAAAACCGCCTTTAGGCTCAGTTTTGAAGCGTCTATAAACAGCCGCCATTCGTGGGATCATGTGCAATACCGAGAGCTTGTAGTAGACCATCAAAATCGCAGCAGAACACAAGGCTTTCTTCTTTCTTAAAGAAAGATTCGAAGAGCTGATGGCGAGTGCGAAATGAAGTCACTCGGACATTCTGTTCCAGAAGATTCCACTGTCGAAGTCTTGAGGCCAGTATCTCCGCTTTGCTTTTCGACAGATCCAAATCGCGAACAAGATCGTTCATTTCATCCTGGCTAATTTTATGTGGTGCAGATGTTTCGTCAAAGCACGAAAAGTTATCATCCTTACTGCCACGTTGAGGAGAACTCGCCGACGCATGGCCATCCTCATCGTCTGAACTGATAGAAAAATCTGTAGGAGGTTCTGGAATTGGGAGTCCTTCGCCATGAGAGACAGGTCGCAGAGCAGATGGTATGTTAGGGTATTCAACTGTCCATTTCTTCTTCTGGTGATGCCTCCAGAAGCTGGTGGTACCATACAGAAATAACAGTCGTCAACGTGATTGGTGGGCTCCTCCAAATCATGGGCACAGCAAATGGCATTGCCTTTCTTTGCCATTAAGCCACTGTGAAAGATTTACGGCACAAGTGCGGCAGCATACGTGTGGAGCCCAGTCTTTGTCCTGGTCGCCTATCTTGCAACCAAAATACAAATGATACGCTTTCTTAACTGTTGCACTGATGTTCTGTTTTTCTGTGCAGCAAATGTCACTTCTCCGCAAATATAACAGAAGTTATTTGCACCATTAACACAGTTACGAGGCATTGCTACTGTTTAGTTACTTTACACTATAGCAATCACTTGTGTATGCTAGAGCTTCGAAAAATATGCGCGAATGAACGGACATTGCACGAGTTAATTGTCACGTCGGCCATTTATAAATAAACTATAATTAGCTATTGCTTGATATTGCGCAATCAATTTCGCAACACTCTCAATGGAAACTTACAGCAAATGCTGCATTAACTTCTTTGCATGAAGGGGTGATGCAATATGACGCAAAATTTCGTAATTTCTCACTAATTGCATTACATTATGCAATAGCATCTATACAATGGATAAAACGTCAATATCTTTGGAACGTGAGCCAATCAACTTTTTTCAATGTGATATTCGTGTTCAGCACGTTGAATTCATTCGGGATTGGGTACTTTCACCTAAGAAGCAATTTCACTGTTGACCAGTGTTATTAATATCAAAACATTGTAATTTTCCACAATGTATTTGAAAATGATGATAAATTTGTTATATCTAGCGACACGTTAAATTTAAACGATTGTCAAAAAATTATATTAAGTCTTAATAAATCCCATCATCCCTTACCTCAAGACTTCTATTCAAAATATTGATGCAATTGGGCCAAAAACAGGGGAAGCTCTTTTCACTAAATTACGTTATTGTTACTTGTACATTGTAATTTAATAAGTTTTTAAAATTTGTAACCACATAACACTTTCTAGATTTTCCTTTGTGAATATGAAGTTCTCTTAACTGTGAATACAGAACCTTACATATAATATTCTCTACTGGCTTCGCGAAACTATGTAGATGCATATGCAAGTTCCTAGGCATAGATTGCGTGTAGGCAACGCCACTGAGTTTCCCCGCTTCCCCGCTTCCCCGCTTCTCCGAATGCCTTTGTCCGTGCTTTAACACCATTATGTTACTATTGATTCTCTATTTCTATTATTATTATTTCTTTATCTTATTCGTAGTCTCGTGTCAGTATATTGAGGAATTGCTTGCAGTCTCTCAGTTTTGACCTAGATAGCCAGTGCATTATCGATGGTATTAACTTTAGCATAAATCTTACAATCATCTGCGTACAGAAAGCACCTAGATATTTTAAAAATTTCAGGTAAATCATTTTTTTGTGTTGTCCATATGCGGGTGTAGACCCGAAGAAGGCAACTCAGCCAGAAAGAGTTTTCCTCCAGCGATTCCTTCCTCCTACTTCCCACAAAATGATATACACACAAACGAACTCCCATATAAACTCTCTTTAGTCTAGATCAGGGGTCGCCAAACTACGGCCCGTGGGCCAAATCCGGCTCGTGCAAGTTGTAAGTAGGTACCAAGCGGTTAATTCAGCTATTGCCGATAGTTTTTCTTACCTACAAGAAGGGTTTACGAAAATTATTGTACCGGGAGGTATCTCCATACATCTACTATTCAGTAGGTAGTCAACTGATGTCGCGGTAAATAAGTCCGGTTAATTCATTTACTATGAACGCTTTCGGCGTACTTCGCAATAATATTTCTAACCCCATTTAGAATTAAATTTGAAATATTCATGAATAGATTTGCGATAAAGCTGAAGAAGTGTGCCCAAAGAAGAGGGTTTTGTAATGTTTGTTGTGAATAAAACACTCTACACAACTACATAAGTAATCTCCCTTTAATACATTACAGGTTTGTTTTTCTGTTGACCTCTCAGCTCAAGCGACTGTCAGATAAATTGAGAATATCACAATACGCTTCTTAATGAAGAAGACAAAAATGTCTAGTGGTTTTTGTTAGTTCTTGATGAGCTAACAGTCATTGTTGATACTGCCCAACTATTTTTGTTTTGTGCAAAGCTTTCAATAAGTCATTGCATAATTGATCAAACCTCTATCTATTTTCCATTATTGAACCAGTTGTGGCAGTGGTTAACTTTATTGGCTCTCGGCGAGTTAACCATCGCCAGTTCGATGGTGCAATAGTGGAAAAATTTTATTGAGATTTTTGGAACTCAGAGAAATTATTAATATTTTTTTAAATGAGAAAGAATTTCTACAATCTTTCCGTGCATTAAGAGTAATTGCTGCTTCTGTTTCTTATGCCCTCTCAACTGAACTTTCGTCCCTTCAAATTATTTTAAATAAAAAGATACTAACATTCATTGAAGTATTACAAAAAATATGTCGCAATTCATTTCTTGTGATCTAGATTGGATTAGACTTCCTAAAAATGGATCCTATTTTACTTCAAAATTTTCTGGTCAGAAGTTTTCAAGGTGCCCAAATCTTCAGAAGTAGCAGGTATTGAACTACTGAGATGTGTATCCAAATGCCTTAAAATAGTGGACTCTTATTTTTCTTGGCTTTCTTCATAACACTACTAGGTTTTCAGTTTTTTTTATATGTATTGGCAGCAAGTAAGAGGTATCTTCCATTGAATTCCTGACAAGCTTTTTCTGCATTTTTTTGGCATTCTCCATGAATATAGAATAAATTTAAGATACCCAGATCAAGATAATAATAATAATATAATGATATTACCCTTATACCATTAAGGTTTATTATTATTTATTACAAACACTAATTGTTTCCATTTCTTCCTACCTTTGCTGCTTCTTGCCATGGGGAAATACACTAGTGGTAGTACATTCCGATTGCGTCATTCCAGGTCTGCTTCAGCCTTCCTCTTTTTCTTTAACTTGTTTTCTTGCTTCATAAACTTTCTTCAGTTGTCTGTTATTATCCATTCGTTGTATATGTCCCCACCAACTCAATTGTCTCTCTTGAATAAATTCCAAAACTGATTGTATCCCTAATTCCACACGTATTTGTATGTTTCTAATTCTATCTTTACATCTAGTATTCATCTCAGGTATTTCATTTCGGCAGCTTGTATTTTACTTTTTTGTTTGTTTGTGAGGTTCCAAAATTCACATTCATAAGTTATAACTGAACGATATATTGTATTAAAAATCTTTAATTTTTTTCCTTAGAAATGTTTTTTTTATTAATAAATTTTTGATTTATTGCGTAGTACTTGATTGTTTTATCAATCGTTTATTCCAGCATCTTGTTTTCCTGTTTCTTGCAATGTTACTCTTAAATATTTAAATTTCTCATTTGCTCTATTTTAGTATCATTTATTTCAATTTTAGTTCCAACTTTCTGGTTTCCTAGGATTTTAGCTTTTTCTATGTTTATTGTTATGCCCTCTTCTTACATGTTTCCTTTCCATATGTTCAAATTTTCTTTGTTTTTCACTGTCTGTTATTATTACCACATCGTCTGCAAAGATCCCATTATGTAGCTATTTCAATCCTCTGTAAATTCTTATATCACACAAACACTTTATTAACTTTTTGTTCGCATTTTGCCTCATTTTGCAAAATGCGAACCAGATGAAGATAAACTTTTAATATTTAATATTTACTGTTTGGTTTATATATTGCGTACTTTTCTGGGTACTAACATATAGAAAACAATGATTATTATAATATTTACTAGCAATAATAATTTATTGTAATGTTATTTATAATCCACCAGGTAAAAATTTTTGACCATTTGGAAAAGTTAATAAATAATAGGAAGCATTTAAAATAAAACCACTGAAGCCTATAGGGAATGTTGCAGAAAAATATAAGAATATACAAGGTGTTTTGAAAAAAAACTTTAAAGATTCTTGACAAGTCAGTAATTTTTTAAACACCCTGTATGACACGACGGAAACTTTTTGGTACATTGTTTTCGGCTCAATAAAACACAGAGGAACACTTAATAAAAAATATACACGTTAGAGTTTACAACTTGGCCCGCTGAACTTAATTTTCGTCACGATTTGGCCCTGTCCTAAAAAAGTTTGCCGACCCCTGGTCTAGATTATAGACGAGGAAATTATTCTAGCGGAAAGAAATCATAGAAAACAGTAATAATTTGAAGTACAGTATTTGAATTAGAATAGTTCACTTATCCTGTCCTCAGTTACTTTTATCCTTATTCTGAATAAATTTTGCACAATCTTGCAATTTTACTATCAATACTTTTACATGTAATTTCACAAGAATTTTTTTTTATAGTGTATATCGAGTGACATTGCATTCTTTGATTTCTTTACATTGTTTATTAATATTATTAGGTGAATCGAGTGTAATGTGTACCATTCACGAAATCATTCATTAAATATTAATGTTATAATCGAAGTCTACAATAGATTGAGTTCTGGGAAAGTGGTATTCACAGCTTAGACCTTGGTACGATACAGCCACAACAAAATCCAAATACTTTACCCAATAACTTCACTTTTAAATTTATATCGAGTATCATGCGTTTCATAAGATCAAAAGCATGCGATGCAATTAGCACCAATTACACGGTGGACTGTTTTACCTGTTTAGCGCGCCCTTTCGTGTGGTTTTCTAACTTTATAGGTGCAGGAAGCGTTAACCTCAAATGCTTTCACGAACTTGAGGGAGATTCGTTGCAAGGCGTTCGATTATTCTGTCACTTGTGTCGTTGACTTACGTTATTTGCTTGTTTACATCGACCATATACGTATTTTACGGTAGATATTCATGTCAGGATGGCTTCTGGAACCCGAACAATATATACTCTTGTGGAATGCTAGTTTTTGGCATGAATTCCAGCGTTTTCTGTATGGTTTCTATTTTCAAGTTTCCTCAGGCAGTAAGGTGTGGCGATATAATCAAAAAATCGTAACTTTACTGTATCACCTTCATGGAACCAAGTCCATCAAGTATTTAAAAAAACGCATTTTGAAATTGGGTCTCTGTAGTATACTGTCAGTTTTATATTGTTGTTTTGTTTTCTATCAATGTGCCAACGCGTTTGTATGTAAATAATTTATTATTTAGGGAAAGAACAAATTATCAGTAAGTGTGATTATCAATCAAATTAAAATGTAACCTATTATAAAAGCCATGTATTGAATAGTATCGCTTGCTTCTGCGTTTCACGAAATGTATTCGTTCACGTTGTGAGACCAACCTTAGGCATTCGCTTTATTCATTCTCTGGCTTGGCAGTGCAATATTTACTCATGGCTATACCGGCGGATGAAACTATGTTTATCTCAACACTAGAGTGCATAGGTATATGAAAGGAAACATATTTTTGGGGATAGTACCCTCTATTCCGCATTGCTATTCTTTTTTGCAAATAACGTCATGCTTGTCTATGTAATATACTAGAAATTATATTTTATCAAGAAAAAGATATATCTGTTCCGAGATATTAAAAAAAAGCACTGTACCGCACTCCGAAATCGTGGAAATGGATCTCTGAGAAAAATTGTGTTGTTCCTCATCATCATACTCTTTCAGTCTTACAATTTATCCAAATCTGAATTTGCAGGCTGTCGGTGTTTTCGAATAATATTTCTTTTTGTATGCCACTGAGAAAACTTATCTCAACGTTTTCCGTTCCAATGCTAGACAAGGCAAATTAATGTAGTATTGTTTTTTTTTTTTTTTTAGATCGAAGCTTTACTGAGAATTCTGTCCACTCAGAATTCTGGCCTGAAGATATCTGACATCGCTGTTGTATCGGAAAAGTGGATAATAACGGTAAGTGCCATCGTTTAGCTTGTGAGATTGGGTGGCTCAATAAACTATATGGAGAGAGTACAATAGGACTTTTCATATTTTAACGTGTTTCAGGGGAGTTAAACTACCATTTAAACAAATTTAACAATTTATTAACTTAATTAACAACAGATTATACGTATCAATTTACTCCTAGGAGGTACTAAAAAAACTTCTACCGCTAAATGCCAGAAAATTAGCTCTACAAAAAAACTATTTAACTAAACTAAATCATTTAAGTATACAGTATTGATCATAAAAGTTCATAAGAACATATGTCCAAAATCGCTTAGTTCTAAAGTTGTACAGTGTTTAATAGTAAGTTAACATAATTAATGTTTTTATTATAAATTAACAAATTATTAGTAAACAAAATTAATTTATACTAACTGTTGAAAATGACGCCCCAACTGCAATACAAGCTTCTATCCTTCGTCGTATTGACTGGCGAGTCCGTTCTAAAATACCAGGGTATTTCGAATTGTTTGAAAAGCTGCGATAATACGATTTCTCAGTTCATCGACATTTTCAATAAGAGTCGTATAAACTAATGATTTAACGTGACCCCAGAGAAAAAGTCCAAAGAATTTAAGTCTGGAGACCGAGGAGGCCACGGTTGTGGACCTCCCCGTCCTATTGACCGATCTGGATACATATTGTCCAAAAACTCGCGAGCAATTAAACTAAAATGCGCTGGAGCACCGTCATGCATAAACTACATTTGTAATCTTAATTGCAACCGAAACTTCTTCCAGCAGTAGTGGTAGAAGCTCCTTCAAGAAAATTGCGTATACCTCGCCAATTTAACCGCATCGGTAAAAAATGGGACCTATCAAGTGATCTCCAACAATTCCGGTCCACACATTGACAGAGGATTGATGTTGATGACGGGCATTCCTTAGTTCGTGCGAATTTTCCTTCCCCATATGTGATGATTATGAAAATTAATAATCGCGTTTCTAGAGAAAGTAGCTTCGTCGGTGAAGAATATTTGAGCCAAATATTCAGGATTTTGTGCGATTTTGTGTTGCATCCATTGACAAAAAGTTACTCTTTGTAGAAAATCTGCCGGCAAAAGTGCCTCCACCCGTTGAATGTGATATGGATACAACAGTTGATCTTTCAATATTCTCCAAACTGTGGCCTGACTAATGTTTAAAGCAAACGCAATTTTTCTGTGCTTGTAGTAGGATGTTCCTCAATTTCATTTAGTACCATTTCTTCAACTTGGGAAGTTCTCAACTGTAGATGGTGCCGGTTATCAGTCGTTCGTTTTTTTTAAAATTTCCCATTTCACTAAGACGTTGGTGAAGACGGGCAAATATTGAATGATGCGGGATGATACGGTTCGGGTATCGTTCTTCATAAAGACGTCTAGCAGCACGCGAATTTCCATTGGCAAGACCGTAAACGAAATGCATCACACATCTCAGCATTCATGTAATTCATTTTAGAAAACAGAAACTGGTAATAAACTGAATGAATACTCTGACAACTACTGACAAGTATTGAAATGACAAATAAACAATTCCCTCTCAACACAATAGTTTTTGAAGAACAAACTGTGATATTATATTCGTGTTAGTCATAGTTCATATTTATTATTAAACCTGCAATAACTTTAAAAATCAAAACCGTTTTGACATATACTCATATGAACTTTTATGATCAAAATAACCTCAGGAATGAACTCTTAAAGTTTGTCGCATATATTGAGAATTACCCTGTATAGAAATGTAACGGCTACCCATCCATCGAATGTAGTTATATGTTGCTTCGGTCTCTGGTTGTGGGTTTGGAGTTGTAAAAATTAAGTTGTTAAAATTCTCAACTTCGTAGTTGTTGATTTGATGATGTTAGTGTGTCATTTATAATATTTATATAACATAATAAAATCTTAAATAATTTGAGTGAAGGTCAAGATTCTTTATTAAATAGAAGCTGACGGTTAAAACGGTATTAATTACGCACGTGAATTTATATACCATAAGTATAACTGCCTAGGTCTCTTGGGCAAAACTTAAACAAACGCACGGCACGCTGGCAGCAGAGGAAGTGTCCTCTAGCGTGAAACACGTTTAGCCCCACCGCCGCGGCTAGAACTTACAGTGTGGGCCAAAATAATCGGACAAGCATTAGTAAACCGTTGCAATATCTAACATTGAAAACTTAGATCCTCAGCAATTATAGGTATTCCAAGGTGGCAATATGCAAATCTGCAGGCACGGATTCAGAAGGGGAAGGAGGTGCTAACGCTACATCTCGTTAAATTCTTCAGAGCTTGTATAGCTTGGCCAATTGCATGGCAAAAAGTGAGGTTAGTATACCTACCTAAGATAGGTAAAGTATCCGACTAAATGCCGAAGTCATACAGATCAATAAGCCGATCCTCTTTTCCACTCAAAACTCTCGAAAGCTCGGTGGAGAGGTACATAAGAGATACCGAGCTGAGAGAACAGCCACTCCGTGATAGACAATATGCATATGAACCGGGAGAGTCTACAGAGGTCGCATTACATGACCTCAACAGGTTAATTTCAAAGTCAATAGAAGATAAAGAGATAGACATGATGACTTTTCTGGACATCGAGGAACACTTAACAATGCTGCCACAAACTCAATAGTCGAAGCTTTACGGAAAAAAGGCGTCACGCCGAAGCTTCTGCAGTGGGTAAGAGCCAGCCTGGAAAGAAAGATAATCACATCCACAATTGGTGAAGCTACCATCGAAGCGGAGGCGAGAGTGAGGTGCTCGCAGGGCAGAATTTTATCTCCCTTGCTATGGGCTATCCTAGTGGACGACCTAATCCGAAAGCTGACCGGAAAGGGATTTCATTGCCTGGAGTATACTGACGACCTCACAACTTAGTCGTTAGAGGACGGTTTCCAAAGGTTCTGGTAGAGCGTATGCAAATTGCTTTAAATTCGGTTGACAAGTGGTGAAAACAAGAGCAACTTAGTCAATGCTCAGAATACACAAGTTGTGACGTTCACAAGAAAAAAAAAGAAACGCTGGAAGCCCTACAACCACTAGTAATAGGAGGCGAAAGGATTCTATATGTAAAAGAGGCGAAATACCTAGAAGTATAGTTTGATCAAAGACATACATAGAACTCACATATCCAGAACACGGCCAACAAAGCCACTATCGTTCTGGATAGGTGCAGGTGGCTATATGGAAGGCATTGAGGACTTACCGCAAGATGGCTCTCTGGTTATACATAATAACTTACGGAGCTATAGTATGGTGCCCAATTTTTTTATTATTCATCCAAGCAGCCATACAAGAGGCAATGGACATGTTAAAAATAAATGTAAAACTATTAAAATAATCACAGTAACAATCACATAAAAGTCTAGTCTAATCAAAACAGTTGATTATCTAGCTAATAAGAAATGAATATTTTTCTGCATATGAGGTAATAAAGGTGCGGTAGGTGAGGGCGGTCAAAACGCTAAGTGGCGTTCAAAGACAGGCGTGTCTGTGCACGACGGGTGCCATGACATCGACCTCTACCACTGCAATTGAAGTAGTTCTAAACCTGCCACCGCTACATATTTACATACAAGACCTGCAAGGTCTACAGCACATTATACTTATGCATAGTCAACTACCGATAAGTAAATCACACGGCGCTGACTAGCAAAAACTATTGAATGAATTCAAGCAGGCAGCTCTTTTAGGAAAGCCTTGTTTCAAAAATTCAACCTAGATAAAAAATATCAGGTTATAATATCAGATAAGAAGGGCTGGGAGACAGGTACTTCAGTAAGAGCGGACTCGAACTGGTATACAGACGGCTTTAAAACGGACTACGGTGTCGGAGCTGGAATATACGCAAAGAAACCTAAAAAGGTTTTTTTCAGTAAGCTTGAGCAAAGACACAACAGTGTTTCAAGGTGAGGTTGCTGCAATTCACCATTGTGTCCGAGAAAGATGGATTGAGCCAGGTAAAAGTATTGCTATCTTCTCCGACAGTGAGTCCACACTTAACGCGATTAGTTCCATAAGTGTGCAGCTGATTTGGGACTGCGTAAGCATCCTAAATGAGGTGAGCACCCAAAGGTAACTAACATCACCGGGACAGAGACAGGCCTAAAGAAACAAAGGCCTAAATTTGCTATGGATTTACTGAGCAAAGATAAGAAGACCGTCAAAATAATAGCAGGTCTGCTGACTGGTCACTGTAAACCAAATAGACATATGTACAACATAAGCCTGGTAGATGACGCTCCTACAGATTCTGCCAAGAGGAAGAGGAAACACCAGTTCATTGCACCTTAGAAATAAAGCGAAAGTGAAGTTCAGGCGGACCGGCTCCAGTAGCGATTGGGAATATTATAAATCGTTACGCAATCTATCTACATCGACTTTTAAGCGGGAAAAAAAGCATACTTCGAGTTTATAACGCGTGGGCGATGTGATGCCTCTATCTAGTATCATCTTTCAAGTATTGGGTATCAAACTAAGCAGAAAATAGAACTTCCGGGCCATCTTTCAAACGTAAATGATATTAATAATTATTTCCTCACCTCGATACCACAGCCATCAGCAGTTGCATTGCCTACAAATTCTGATGTGGTTAGTCCAGATACCTTTCACTTCCATACCGTAAGTACCCACGATATTGAAAATATCATTGCTAAAATTAAAACTAATGCTGCTGGGTACGATAACATTACAATTCGAATGATTCGTTATTGCTGCCGCTCGTCATTCCTATATCACTCATATTATCATTCGTGTCTATTAACTGGTACTTTTCCGAATAGCTGGAAACATGCTATTGTAGTACCGTGCCCCAAAAGCGCAGACCCTAGGGAGTTCAGGGACTTAAGGCCTATAAGCGCCCTACCCGTGTTGTCCAAGGTATTAGAGCGGACAATGGAACAGCAACTAAAATGTTATGTTAATTCACTTAACTTACTACCCGAGGTTCAGTCCGGGTTTAGAAGAAATCATAGTTGTACGACTGCACTTGCAAAGGTAACAGACGATATTTTACTGGCTTCGGACCGAGGCCTCATTACAATTCTGGTGTTACTTGACTATACCAAGGCCTTCGACACGGTTAACCACGCTACTTTGCTGGATATTCTTGAGGAGTGTGGGCTGCCGAGACCTCAGCCTGCGTCTCTTTCAAACTTTTCTATCAAACAGATCGCAGAGTGTAAAACTGTCTAATATTACGTCGCTCCCATTATCCCTATCACAAGGAGTACCTCAGGGTCTATTATCAGTCCTATCATGTTTTCACTATACACATCTAAATTTACGTCAGCTTTTAAACATTGTACGGCGCATTTGTATGCGAATGACACCCAAATTTATTACTCTTTCAAACCATCTGATTGGCAGGATTCTGTTCGTAAAATTAATAAAGACTTACAAATACTTTGCGATGTCTCGGCGGCTCACTCCCTGATGCTAAATCCGACAAATCCAGGTAATATGTTTGGAAACCAGGGGTCTGTGATGACTTGGAGTCTAAGATCTGGAGTCTGTACATATAGATAATCGAAAACTTTCAGTGGTCAAAAAAGTACAAAACCTCGGGGTAATAATCGATAACACATTCCGTTATCGTGATCAGATCTCCAAATATATAAAAAATGCCTATTTTCATTTAAAAAAAACTCTATCCCTACAGATCGCTATTATCAAAAATATTTAAGAAACTTTTATGTGAGACATTTGTTCTTTCCCAGTTTAACTATTGCGTACCGCTATACCACCCTGCATTGACAGAGGTACCGCGTGCCGTATTCAAAAAATTCAGAATGCCTGTCTTCAATTCATTCATGGCATTCGCAAATTCCAAAAAATTTCTTATAAGTTGAAAGAAACCGGATGGCTCTCGATGGAACGAAGGAGAGATTTCCTTACTCTGTGCTTTTATCATAAAATACTGCTTTTCAAATATCCACCATATTTGCATCACAAAATTAAATTTCGGACTGACGTTCACACCTGTCCACTCGGTTTCGAGGACTGATTTCGCCGCCTTTGCACTGCACCGCACGTTACGAGAAAAGTTTCACCTTTTCTATCTATAAAATGTACAATGCTATCCCGAATGAACTAAAAAATATTAGTACCTCTGATTTTAAAAATAGACTTCGCAGCTTTCTGTTCCGGCAGTAATTGTATGGTTGTGTGTGTGTTTCAATATTTATACACGTTAATATTGCTTTTTCACTTTCTCTTATAATATATTTGCATATATGTTCGTTACTATTATTTTGAAAAGGAAAATTGGAATGGGACCGGGCCATCGGTATTATGCTAAGTTAAGTTAGGTGTAAGTGTAGGCAGTAAGTAGCATAGATTACTTTTTTTTTCTCTTTTCTCGTTACTTTCCTTATCCTTACATAAAATATCTTAATTTTCTAAATTAGATTCGTATGCTAGTTAATTTCTTTTGGGATATTTCTTGGTTAGGCATGAGCAGGCAAGAACAAGTATTCTTCTGACTGGACCTCGCCAAGTGATTCTACCCGATATTACCCACATATTTATTTATTTTTGTATTTATCTTTGTAAAAGTAGTTTTAATTTTAAATAGTTGTTTTATATACGTGTAAAGATGTATACTGGGACTATTGGGATGAATAAAGTCACTTATTATTATTATTATTATTATTATTATTATTATTATTATTATTATTATTATTATTATTATTATTATTATTATTATTTGCTGGGCCAATGTGAAGGCCCGCTCGAGAAGAAGGTTTCTAGTGATGGACGTGGAGAACCAGCTAGCAGCTATAAAAAGAAACCGCTCTCAAAGATGATAGGCCTAATTAAAAGGGCAAAATTAGAAAGTCTTCTAGGAAAGAGTGGATCACAATAGATCTGAAAAGATCGCAGTGAAACAGATTCGGTGGCCACCCCAATCCTAATCTAATCGAATCTAAAGGTGGCAATAAGTCATTTTTGTTTTCTATCAAAAGAAACGTATATAAGAAAAGTATATTGAAGTATTTGCGCAAGTCACATTTGTTATGCACGTAAATCATGTTTTGAATATATTGGCTAGGGTTCGTTCGATACTTGCGAGTACTCGCAGTGTATCGATATTTTTCATTCGATGCTATTATTTATTGTATCGTAATAAGAAATTCCATATCAAGTAAAATATCGACTGACAAAGATCAAAGTATCCAATAGTATCGAAAAAGGGGGATTGTTATTTTTTAGGCGACATGCACATGTTATACGGACAGATTTCGCGAACCGTTTGAAAGTATGTTTTGGGTATCTCATAGATGGCGCACGTGACACCGTACGTTATCTAGGTACATACACTCAATGATACCTCTTAATCGGTTAAATATAAAGAAATACTCATATCATAAGGATAACATTCATATCTTTTCAAAGGATTGGCTATCAGTTGATTAGGTTAAACTTCTTAAATCAAAATTGACTTTTATTTGCTTTTATAACATCCAAACATAGAGCCTCAGGAAATTTACAATTAAAGATCTATGCAGAAAAATTAAAAGTAAAATTTTAAGATATCTATCGAATGATTATGCAATGTAATATAAACTAACCTATTTTTCCATCTACTTTATAGACGTAGCATCCAATGCATTTAAGTATGAGTACTCGTAAGTATCGATACTTTTAATTGAGTACTCAAATCAGTATCGCAAATTTCAATCGGTACTACGATGAGTACTCGATATCGCAGATAAACTGGTATCGAATAAACCTTAATCTTGTCAGAAGTTCCATATCATCGTCCCTATCTCGGATTTGCTGGTAGAAGAGCGGAGGGGGAAAGTTCTCCTGTTGTACATAACCAAGTCTGATAGTATTTTATGTTGAAGTAAAAAACTTGAAACAAATTTTCTTTGACCAATTGGTTTAAATTGTAATTGAAGCTGTTACAGTTTTTACACAACATTTAGCTCCAACTATTCAGGCTCAGGCAAAATTAGACGGTGGCCAATGGTAACCTTATATAGGCTGCTAACCACTACGGGCACAAATGCACAATTTTTTTTTTTTGAGTTATCGATATGAGAAGTCTCTGAATTACGCATGCATTAGTATGTGTAATAGTCGATAGTTTATAAATAATGTAAAATGTTTCTTGATTAACGAATGTTATTGCTATGTTAATGAATCTTTAATGTAAATGATATATATAGGTTTTCGATTATGGTTTTGTTCTGGTTCTGCAGTATGTATTTCATACTGATGAGATTTAATCCACAATCATATATGTAACCCAATTTATATTATATGCTATTCTAATGTGCTAATATCATTTCTAATCTATTTTAGACCGTATACGTTGCATTCACTTATTCCCTGCTCGGAATACAGTGCTACCTTGCTTGGCAATCGACCTAGAGGCGAAACGAAGTAAAATTTGGGGGATATACTTAATAACAGCACAATCAAAATTTATCACGGGCTTATTGGAATTAATTGAAGAGAGTTCAACGCACCATCGCATTACGGAAGTTCACTATCGCAATGGCATTCTATGGAGTGTGTTTACAATGTTTAAAAAAATACTGTTTGTATCCCACTTAATATGTTTCTAATGGCAAATTAGATTACTCACAAAATAAATATTTTTCACACCTATGAGATTTTTATTATTGTTTGCAGTATCTATGTAGACTCTGTGTGAGTGACACAAGCAGATCTAATATCTCACCTTATTACTATTAACCCTAAACCTACCAAGGTGTGCTTTTGAGGCACAATTGATTTTGAATTGCTGGAACTTTGTAAGTTAACTGCCCACAGACTGGAGGATTTTTGTATTCTCAAAATAAACTATTTAACACAGAATGACATAAAAATTTTTAAAAATATTTTCCTATTTTACTAAAAAAAATAAACATAATTTACCGACACGTCCTACCAAGGTGTGTCTTTGAGGCACATACTGTTATTATACTATAAAATGCATTGCTACGTTATTTAAAACTAGGTATGTGAGTAAATCCCCCGTAATAAGATATGCTTTATATTTCGGGACTTTCCCCTTGTATGTAAGAACTTCCAGTTGCATATGAAGGGGAATTCCCTAAATGCGTTTTGCTAAAACAGTCAGCTTATAAACTGCATTGCTATCAGTGTATTTGTGACTTTCCTAACGAACGCATTGGCCGTTTTAGGTGTCTATTGGTTAATTTTATTTCTTTTAACTAGTGGAGAGTATAGTATAGACCAGGTAAGCAAAATAAAGTTTTGATTGACCCCAGTAAAAATAGATTTGTTGTTTTATGCTTATTTGGTTTTGAAATTTATGCAGAAAGTATGACCGATTGGTTGACTGACCGATGCCGGCCACTAACTGAAAAGGAGTTGCTCGATGCATTGTACGAAAGTGATGAGGATTTGGGAAGGAATGTAAATGATGGTGAAGATGAAGAAGAGCCAAATGACGAAACCTTCTAGTGAGCGGATTATCAGAAACTGGCGATGAAGAAAGCGATGAACAAGAAGGAAGTGACGATAGTGATGCTAATGATGAACCGCCCGGCCATTCGCAAACTTTTATTGGAAAAGATGGTACCGAATGAAATGGATGGAATGCCACGCCGATTGCCAAGGGAAAAACACGTGCACACAACATAATTACAACAGCTTTGAACAAAGTGAAACTTCCACCTGGAGTGCATGTTGATACTCCTTGTGACGCATTCAATTTGTTTTTTTGATGATACGGTTATTGGTATTGTGGTTACTTTCACTAATAAGGAGGCTGTTCGTATTCTTGGCGATTTGTGGAACCAGTTGACGACGTTGAAATCCGTGCTTTCTTGGGCCTTTTGATTACTGCTGGAAGAAATAAACAAGGAATGGTGGACTATAATGAGCTATGGAATCTTTATATGGAAATCCTGTTTATCGAGCGTGTATGTCGCGAAATAGATTTACTCAATTACTAAGATTTATTCGTTTTGACGATAAAGCGACCAGAATCTCCGAAGGCAAAGGAAAGTTGGCACAATTAGAGACCTGTGGGACGTGTTAATACAAACTTGCTGAAATATTATCTTCCTGGCAGTAATCTAACCATCGATGAACAACTGGTGCCTTTTAGAGGTCGTGTATCTTTCCGACAGCACCTGCCAAGCAAGCTAGATAAGTACGATATGAAAATTTGGTGGATATGCGATAGTGGAACTAGTTATCCGTTACGTGGTATACCGTACTTAGGAAAGAAGGTCTCAACAGAGCAGAAAACTTAGCGCAAAGATGGTTCAAGACCTTTGTGAACCTTTTCTGAGACTAAAAGGAATATTCGTTCGACAACTTCTTCACCAGCTACGAGCTTGCATCCAGTTTGCTTACCAAAGGCCTAACTTGTGTAGGAACGCCTCAGAAAAAATAAGCGCTGCATACCACCAATTTTTTACCTCACAGGCGACGGAATATTGAAAGCAACTTGTTTGGTTTTCAGAAGACAATGACTTTGGTATCTTATGTACCTAAGAAAAATCGCTGTGTCATATTATTATCTACAATGCACAACGACTCCACCATTGATGAGGAAAATACAAATAAATCTGAATCAATAAGTACTACAATTCCACGAAAGGAGGGGTGGATACACTTGATCAGATGTACATACATATTCAGTGAAACGCAAAACTAATAGGTGGCCTTTGGTCTATTTTTTCAATATAATTGATGTGTGTGGAGTAGCTTCATTTGTCATTTGGAGAAATATCCATCCTGACTGGCATATTTCCAAAAAACGAAGACTTCGCAAAATTTTCTTACGAGAAATTACAACAGAATTAGTACTGGGGCAAATTAGACGTCGTAGTTGAGTGGCTTGCATAAAAGTCATACTTCATTGATACAAACTACGTTGAATCAAGTACCAACCCACAGGGGAGTCTTCGGCTCGAGAAGTAAGAAAACGAAACGGTGCTATATTTGCCCATCAAAGAAAAGCAGAATGTCAACACAGTTATGTGATAAGTGTAAGCAAACGGTTTGTGGTGAACATTCAGAGAAAATACTCACGTGCACAAATTGCAAACTACATAAATAACTTTCAAATATTTTACTATCTTGTACTATTTTTAAATTATATCTTCTGACACACAATATTCTTTCTATATGTTTTAATCTTACTGTATACTACTACATGAAATAAATAATGCATATTTTGCTATTATTTACATCAACAATGTGTACAAATAGATGTGTGCCTGTGAGGCACACCTTGGTAGGACACGTTACGATAAAACGTTGGTAGGACTAGGGTTAAAGTAAAATATTTAATAGAGATCGGTTTTGTGTACAAAACACATCTTCAGGCCGTACTAGAAAGAATAATAAAGGAAATTAACAATCTAGCATAAAATTGATTTATACGGTAAGTATTAATGAAAATAGCTAAAATTTACATACAATCCATGATTTTTGATTCTGTGTGAGTAAATTATAGCAAGGTAAATGAAAGTAAATAGTACAATTTCCACAAATTCTTTAATGACGACAACCGGTTTCATCCACTAAGGGACATCTTCAGGTCAGCTGAAGAAATCCAACAAAAAATTAACAATGTAAATTAATTAGATTGAAGTTAAAATGAATAAAAGGGATAAAAATTGTGTAAATTATTGTACAAAATTATTAATCACTCAATAGAAAATGTATAACTAAATAAAAAAAATAAAAGTTCCAATACTAACAATTAAAAACAGTTTAAATTAAAAATAAGTCACGTAATAAAATAATAAAAATTGAATTGTAAAATTGAATAAAAGTGTGTAAGACTTGTTAACACACATTGTAAAACGACAAATTACACTTTAAAATAAAAGAAAGAAGATAAATTGTATTTTAATAAACGGACGCAGCGAAACGAATGATCCGGAAAATAATCTGCACATTAAGAAAAAATTCTTTACTTTAAATTTCTAAAGCTTCCTAGTTGTTTATTTTATTATGTGACTTATTTTTAAACTGTTTTTAATTGTGAGTATTATAACTTTTATCTTTTTATTTACTTATACATTTTCTATTTATTAATTAATTATTTTGTACAATAATTTACACAATTTTATTCCCTTTTATTAATTTGAACTCAATCTAATTAATTTACATCGTTAATTTCTCCAGCTGACCCGAAGATGTCCCTTAGTAGATGAAACCGGTTGTCGTCAATAAAAGAATTTGTGAGAACTTGAACCATTTATTTTCATTTACCTTGTTAAAATTTAAATATAAAAAAACAATAGAAATTTTCTAAAAAATCTACTCTTGAGAATACAGACAAAGATGAACAACACTTTGGATTCAAAATTAGAAATCAATCAATGCTGTATTTCGTCTTATGTCAAATTTACTCACTGTTAGTGAAACAAAAACAAAAAGTCTTCTGAAGTGCTGTCAGAAAGGCCGATGATTTGGCGTGAACCAACAAATCACGTCACCGACCACATTACTTCTGCCTTAAAAAAATCCATGGGTTTTCAAAAAGAAATAAACCCAAAATAACGTATACAGACATCTGTGAGCTAACCGTCGAAAAGAACTGATTGTGAGCTTTCAACTCTAATACATTCCACGCACGGAAAGATATAAACGATGTCTTGAATGTGTCATTTTCAAGTGATTTGACGTATGTTCCTTCTAACGAACCACATCTCATTACACAATCAGATCTTAATGACTTGATAAGGGATTACGATATAACCAAAGAAAAATCATAAATTTTAGGATCTCGATTGAAAGAGTGGAATCTTTTAGATTCCACTACAAAATCTCTGTATTGAAGAATTGCCACGAAAAAATCAGTTCTTTTTACAATGTTGAAAGAAATTTCTGTTACTGCACGTGGACTTTAGTATGAAATGACTAGAGAATATAACTCTCGTTGAAAACAAGTCTCATGGCCGTTTTACTTTATAATGGTAACTTGAAACCACCAATTCCATTGGCTCGTTTTACAAACACAAAAAAAAAACATATGAGAGTATGTCAACTATATTGAGTCTCGTTGCATATTCTATTTATCCTTGGCAAATTTGTAATGACCTGATTATTTCCTGATTACTTGGACTGAAAAGAGGGTTTATCAAATATTGTTGTTTTTTGTGTTTGTGGGAGAGGCAAGCAATTCAGCAATATTATCGAATAAAAGAATAGCAGCCACGGATCAACAATGTTACAAATACAAAATTTGAGCCGTTAGTGAATTCTAATTTGGTAATTCTACCCTCTCTCCACATTCAAGTAGTATTTATTGATTAAACAGTTTGTGAAAGCACTGGATAAAGAACGCAACTGTTTTAAATAGTTAAAGGTTCAGTTTTCAAAGCTGTCTGATGCGAAAGTTCGCGAACGCATATTTGTTGGTCCACAACTTAGGAATCTGTTCGAAGATGAAAATTTTGAAAGTATTATGAACCTGAAATATGAAATCTACGCTGAATCCCCCAGATAAGCTGAAAACGGACGAGATCTTATCCGCTTTTACGGACCACTGACCGTAAAGGCGGAACTGTCTGTTCGATGTAGTTGAAGATGCTGGTGTGGTCTCCGACTTTGCCGGAGAAGCCCTTGGATCCACTACATTTTGCTCTGTAAGCCCCTAGAGTTGCTTCAGGCCACAACACCAACTGCAGTGCGGGCCCAAGAATGGTCTCCATAGTAGCCGTCGGCGTCGAGAATAAGGCTCCCGTGATTCCCAGACAAGCAATCCATTGGACTTTACCAAGCGCACTTACAGCATAGCCTAGAGTTGCTTTATGCCGCCAAACTAACAAGACGTAAGTTATAGAGGATACTACAACATTGGTGTACAACAAGTGTATCATTGCAGGCTTTAGTCCTCAGGTTTTATCGAATATACCTCTACAGACCCAGAAGTTCCTTATGGCTTTGTTCGTCACTTGTTTTAGGTGTGATTTGAATAGCGGCTTGGCCTTCAAGCCAACACCCATATATTTAAACTTGGTTGATACGAGCATTTTAGAACCGAATGTAGTGGGAGTTTGGGAAGCTGCCTCCTCCATGTGAACGGAACTGTATTCGTTTTGCTAGAGTTGACATTAAGACCCTCTCTTATACATTACCTCTCTACGAACTTGAGCGCCACCTGCATCCTTTCGGATAGCACGTCCTCAAATTACCCGCAGACAAGAATGGTGATGTTATCACCATAGCCCTGCACTTGAAAAACCGCCCTCCAAAAGTTCAGAGGGCAGGCCGTCTACCACAAGGAACCATAGCAGCGATGACAGTACGCCGCCCTGTCGGCAACCATACTTACTCGGCTATGGGCTTTTGACTTAACAGTTTGACCTCGGCGTACTTTCGGTGTACGATAATGAAAATACAATAGCAATTAAGTCGTGGAGATTTGCAAATAACATATTTTGTTATTTGATATGAAATACATAGCATAAAATCTGGAAATAGCATTTAAAAGTATTTATTTAGTACTATAAACACAGAAGGATAAATACAATTGTATAGTAAATAAGTGCATTGACAAAAGGTCGTCGAAAACTCCATGTATTGCTGCTGTACACACAGAGGAACTTTTGTTTGAAAGATGAGAGAAGAAAGTGCATTTTATCGTGATATATTCATTGAAAACTGTGTCTGTTGTTAAGTGCTATTGTCCGGAGAAGATTCGTCTGTAGCTCTGCACCAAACTTTATAATTTTTACGTATGTCTTGATACAATTATTCATTTTAGTTTTTTTAGTTGACTATTACATTTAATTACTTCTGGTTTCACCTGAAGAGAGCTAATTAATAAATAAATTACATCGATCATCAAAAATTACACGCTTATTTAACTGCATTGGGCTGCTTCGAAATCCACTAGTGACAAAACAAACATTGATGGTGTTTTGTAGTTGTAGTTTTCTCCATTTCTTTTGAGTGCAGTGCAACTGTTGAATGTGCTTGCCAATAATTACGATAAGCATAGAGTCAGCGTAATTGCATTAACTTCAGTTTGGAAGCGAAGCAAGGTACCACTGCATTAGAACGAGTGAATAAGTGAACGCAAGGTGTATTACCTAAAACAGACACATTATTAGTATATTGAGCGCTACAAACTTTTATCTTTCTTATGCCTATAATTTATCTTAACTGTTTAATGAATTATGAATACAACACTCACCATTATTACCCACCTTCTTGAAATAACTGCAACATTCAACACTTTTATGGTACACTTTTGATTGACCAGCACCTTAAGGAGAGACTCCATCTGCAAGGAAATTTTATAGTTAGTAATTATTAAAAATATTTTAGTCCTAAACGTCTTGCGACATAGATTCTCTAATAATTATCTAAATTTTTGGATTAGATAACACATAATGTGTTGTGCTACACATAAAGGGGAAAACTAGAAGCACAGATATCAAAATTCATCAAAAAAAAAATGAGACAAGATGATTAATCAAAATTAGTAAAAAAATTAAAAAAAAAACAAAATTCAATAAGAAACATAAATATCAATAAGATGGTTGAGGCTGGTGGAGTTTTAACAATTTTTTACTGTCAGGTTTCAATTTAGTTAACATCAGTTGCAAATCACCACGCGCAGTGATCTGCTGTCTATTCCTTTTTTTAGACAGTAAATTAGCTACTGCACTAAACCCACGCTCAGCCAAATATGATGAAAGAAACGCAATTAAAAATTTCTGTACTAGTTCCCACAATCCAGAGTGGAGAGCTGATATTGATTTTTGGAGCCAGAACTCTTGGTATCCATTTCCGAATTTTACTTTTAATTCTTCAGTAGTTGTGATTCTACGAGTTCTTCTTCTAAATTTGATGATTCTACTGTATCTGCATTTGCGAGAGGGCCTAAAACCCAGGTTGGTATATCCGTATTTAAAATATCCTGGAATCGCTCTGTAAAATTTGAATAGAAGAAGTTTTCCCACAAAAGCAGCTATGACGTTTTTTTGTTTTTATTAAATTCAACTCATCACCTTGCAATTGGAAATTAACGTCATTAAATTAAAAATTAAAAAAAGGTCTGTCAAATAAGCGATGTCATTTTTGGACGCAATCAAGTTTCCGCGCAGTTCATCGTCTCTGTTTTCAAGGAAGTCTCGTACTGACAATGAGTCAAATAGATTGAAAAAGCGATTCAGACAAACACCTTCCCATAGCCATCGTACTTCTGTGTGCAGCAGGAAGCGATTATAGTCTTCATCATTTTCAGTACAAAGTTGCCCAAATAATCTGTCATTTAATGAATTACTTCCTCTCTTGTTGACTGCTCCAATAACGTAATGGAGCGACGTATGCAGGCGCTCATTAAGATTTTTTGCAACCAAGTACTGACGATGAATAACGCAATGTACAGCGAGTACATTTGGTACTGCTTGTTTTAAATGCGCAATGACGCCCCGTCATTGCTGGAGCACCATCTGTAGCCACTGACAAAATATTTCGAATAGGGATTTCTTTCTTTTGAAAAAAAAACACGTGCATGGTATTAAATATGGATTGTCCCTTTGTATCGGTTTCCAATTTTTTTTGCAAATAATAACTCTCGATAATTTTTTTCTGCTTTTATGAGTCGGACGTAAGCGAAGACTAGTGCTTCGTTATTTGGTAAAGTCGATTCATCGAGCTGAATGGAAAATTTGGAAGTCTTTAAGTAATCACATAATGATAGTTCAACGTCTTTAGCCATTTCATCGATTCTTCTTTGCACTGTATTATTATTAATTTTTTTGATGATATCTGATGGCGTCTTATGATGAACAGTTTCAATTACCTCTTTGACTGCCGGCATAATTCACTCCTCATCAATTGTGTGTGGTTTTCCCGCTTTTGCGATTAATAATGAAATATTATATGAAGTTCGTAGTCCATCATCTTCTTGTTTAGAACACGATGCAAAAAGGTTTGATATAGTTGGCTGTTTTAAATATTTCTTTTCAAGTCCTTGAAAATAGGATAAATCTTTGTCTTTTTTATCAGCATGTATTTTATTCAAATGCTCTTGGAGCCTAGAAGACTTCATGGCTTCATTTGAAAATACTTTTTGGCAAACTAAACACATAGGTAACAGTTGGTAATGTTGTGCTGCCGACATTTCTCCTTAGTTTCAGACATTTTGGAATTCACAATTTCAATACATTAACTTTTCAACCGATTTATTGAAGGTTATAAAACTAATGGCTATAACGACTTCTTTACTTTATCAGTCACGCGCGAGTATGAATCACTATCCCTGCCTTTTAAAGATTTGATTTCGAGCACGCAACAGCTTGTATGCCTTTATTTGTTTGCGGTGCCCCGGTGCACTCGCCCTACAAACAGGTTGTTACAAGTTCCTCTATTTTTGTCGAAACATGTTTGATTGCGAAAATCACGTCTTTGCTTACCAACTTGCATAGACTTGTTACCGACAGTCCTGAACCGAATCAATTAGTTAGTTTATACTAGTGTTGGGCGATTTAAGGGAAGTGAATAAATTTCTACAGCGATTATACGTACTCGTGTTTAGTCGGCTCTCAGTAAATCACTAGTTAACACTGCTCCCCACTCAAGGCGCGAATAAACACGAGTGTGTCTAGTCGCTGCAGAAATTTATTCACTTCTCCTATCTTGCCCAACACTGGTTTATACCAAATGGAGAGGAGGGAAGTCTAGAAGACATACCATTGCGGCTGTAAGTGTATTATATGAGTGTTGTTATTGCTCCAGTTATTCTTAAACAAACAAGTCTCATAATTTTGCTAAGTATATAAGCTTATCATAGATATGACGGCCGTAACGTATGTCCAGTACCTATATCGTGTTTGTTCATAACCACCATATTTATCAATGGGCCTCATTTAAGAGAGAGTATTGAGATATTGGTACTAACAATCACCGATTTAGAACACCACCTATTTTATTTGTGCATAGACGGCACGCTTCAATCATAGTTATTTCATCGGTATATTAAAAAATGATTGTGATGACGAGCACGGAAATCATGAGCTCTAATGAATAGTTACGTATAGAAAATAAGAGTATTTACTCGATTTCTTTGCTGTGCACTAAATTCCAGCCAGCGAGCACGATAAAGAACGGCAAGCAATCTATCATTCTGAAAAAGAAGTTCCATTTTAGATTTCGTACAAGTGAAATAACATGCCAACTATTACGTACCCAGTAAATGCAACGGTCAACATAGTAGCAAGGATAATAAGCGTTAACAACACCATAAGCTAACAGTAACATATAAAAAATAACTTGTGTATCCCAAATATTAAATATTAAGAGCCTCACGATACAATACCATGTGAAAGTTCCAGTTACAAACAATGTTATCGTGTGCATAGTAATTACAGGATTTAAGTAGTCATTTGCAATTTCGAATGATCGATAGCACGCAAATAGTAGTCTCGTGAGCTTTTGATAAGCAGCTTCAAATTCTGTTGGAGTCATTTCGCTGTGTGTTATTAAAATAGTTTTGATTTTACGGTAGCATTCCTCAACAAGATGGTACTGAGGTTCTAAGATGATCAACATGGTAACCGTGTACATGGAACAAGGATAAACCTTTAGAACGAAAAATAAAGCGTCTAACTTGGTTTTTGATCGTAATCCGTAATAGAGAAAGCTGCAATATAGGACGGATAATACGCCACAAAACGTCCATATCAAGAAACGTCTCCTGATCCGTTCGAGCGCCGAATTCCCAAGAAGGTTATACAGTTGTATGAGCCTGTCTTGATTGCATCGCATTAGCGTAAGTAACTCAGAAATCTTACACACGGAAATAACACAAACGACTGTGTAATTCACACCCACGAATAACTGACCACAAGAGTGTATATTATCTATGCTCCAGAAACTGTCTTCTCTAGAATAGGTTATGTAATACTCATATATGCACGACGTAATCAAACAAGCAGCGTAAAACATTGATGTGAGAGAGAGAATAATCGAACGTCTGAGCACGATTTTCTCCTCAAGTTCGTGAAAGCATTTGGTAGTGAAGCTTGTTATTCCAATAAACGAGCAGAGCAAAATAAACGGACGTCCCAGACAAGCGATGCAGGGAACTGTAGGGCTTAGAATCCGCATAATTCTCACGAACCTAGAAAAGAATTCTGCATTATTCCGTGATTTTCTGAAGGATTGCTAAAATATTTTGCAAAATAATATACAGGTGTCCCGTACAACTATCCGGCTTTAAAAATGTGTTCTTTTATAATTTGCAGCATAACATGATTATTTAAGCCAAGATCATCGAGTTAAAATATAATAATAGATATTCGAAACATAAGCCGACGTACTTCTTACAAAGAATTTTCCTTTGTTTGTTTACCTAAGCAAATGGCTTGTTTTTTTTTTTTACTTAAAACATTATTATGATTTTTCAGGAATAACTTCCTCATTATATTTATTATTCATTTTCATAATTTTTACCATAAGAAATACTATTACTTTCGTTGTAGTTATTAGAAAACGAAATTAAAAGTGATAAATGCATGTGACACAAGAAAATTGCGAAATGTTGGGAGAACTCATAGGAGAGCATTTCAAGCCATCTCATTTAAATCGTATTTTCTTACACAGGCTGCAAATTATGTACCTTTTGTTACTGATTAAAAAAAAAATTGGTACATGTTGCAGTAAAAATTAAAAGACCTTTTGAATGAATGGTCACAAAACCCGTTCTCCCTATTCAAATTTTAAGGATGGGGGATTACCGTCAGGCCCGTCATTAAAAGTTTTCTCCTTGATATGACAATTGATTGGTTTCGGAATTCTGTATAAATCACGGATAAAGAGTTATTTGATTTTGCTCATTCCAATTGCAATGCCCTATATTTGAAAGAAGTTGTTGCGGGGTTCCGGATTTCTATGAAGCCAATCGTGCGTTCAAAAGTGAATAAATCGAAATAATAATCACTTAAACACAAATTGTTAGTTAACACTATATGTTTTGGCTAGAGTTCCGTAAGAGGGCCACTGATTTGGCGATTTATATGCATATTAGCGAAAAGAGCACGTATTCCTGAGTGTAAAATAGCTATTTATTTTTTGAGCAAATGTAAAGAAAGTACAAAAACATTGAGTTTTTGACGGATTTAACATGTGGTAGCAACGATATGGAAGGAAAAGTTACGAAAAGTGACCAATTTTTAGATAAAAGAGGTGCTAAATACAAACTTATTTGTTAAGTTAATGTGAATCGATATTAGTAAATTGAAGTAATAGTTAAGCAGCGGTTCCATACAATATCCTGAAATTAGTTTGTGTTAAAGTATATGTTTATTTTCAACAGGGTATAAGGTATTATAGCAATAATCACCAAATCACATACAGGGTGTTTAAAAACGCATCTCCCATGTGGGTACCTATAAACCAACAAAACTTTTTTCTTTCAAATGGAGCATGGTATTTTTTACTACAACATTGAATGCAGTGTAAAATTATAACATTAATTAACTCCAAAATTTTAAAATTACGACAATTATTATTTTGTTTCTCCTTTGACGTATAGACCTTGAAGATGGCGCGAATGCCAAAACATGTAGTCTAGAAATTTAAAAATAGAGTAAGTGAAGAAGGACCACCTGTTATTATTTAATATCCTTCATTCATTCTGAGGTACTTAATTACAGAAATATAATAGACAACCAACGTATAAAGAATCTAGTTCAACTCACCTGCTCAGTTATAAACTGTAGATATTGGAATTCAGTTATATTTACACTAAGCTTGGTATTTAAGACGTTACGCTTTTCTGTCTGATACGTAATATAATACACTGCATACGTCGATTATTGTATTGTGTTTCTTTTGCTATCATATTAGTTTAATGTACATGAGCAACCATTGCACTTAAAGGATTATAGAATATTCGTACGGGCATTAAAATCAGTCGATACGATCTGTCAGCGATCAAGAAAATATGTTAGCCGCTACTTGATGTATTTAGCATCTGATACTTGTGAGATTAACCCAATTCTGTTCGTTTATACGACAAATGTACTTAACTTACAAGGAGAACCCAGCAAATGTTAAGCTCAGATTTGGTTCCGATTTTGTCAGTGTTTATCAACCACCTGGCTCAAAAATTAACGCCTCTGCAGCAATCAGTTCGACATCTGACTACATGCACATGATACCTATGACAAATGATGAGGTGTTAAACATGTAGAGAAAAATGAAACCCGATTGTACTTCTGACCACGACTGTCTCCCTCATTTCTTTATAAAAGAATGCGGTTTTTTGTTGACTGAACCACTAACCAGCATCTTTAATTTAAGTGTTCGTACACCATCGACCATACTATCTTAGTTTCTAAATTATCTACTTTTGGATTCTCACCTGCAATTGAAAAATTGGTATATTCCTACCTTCAGAATAGATCTGCATACGTGTATTACAATGGATTTATTTCAAATACTTTTACAACCACCTCAGGAGTTCCACAGGGCTCAAATCTAGGACCTTTATTATTCAATATTTACATAAATGATCTATTAACATCTATAACCTGTAAAATTTTGGCGTATGCAGATGACTTGAAAATATTTCATAAAATTACATCAATTTCTGATTGTGGTGTCCTGCAGAAGAATCTGGCAATAATCCACAATTGGTGCATGATAAACAAGATCCAACCAAGTATTAGCAAATGTGCTCTAGTAGTTCCACAAGGTGCAAACTACCTATCATTAACTTTTACATTGTGGAGCAAACAAATAGCTCAAGCCACTTGAAGATCAGAGACCTCGGTGAACAGTAACTCGAAACCATCAATTCCATTGGGTCATTTTACAAACAAAAACAAAACTTATGACATATGTCAACTATATTGAACCTCGTTCCATATTCCATTCCTCCTTGGTAAATCTGTGATGACCTAAAGGTTATTTCCTGATTACTTGGACTGCAAAGAGGGTTTACCAAATATTGTTGTTATGCTAGTGTTTGTGGGAAAGCCGTGCAATTCAGCAATATTATCAAATAAAAGGGTGGCAGCCATGTTCCTGGAAAATTTAATACGAAATTTGGGCCGTTAGTGAATCCTAATTTGGTAATTCTAACCTCTCTACACATTAAATTAGGATAGATTAAACAGTGTGTGAAAGCACTGGATAAAGAAGGCAACTGTTTTAAATACTTAAAGCTTCAGTTGTCAAAGCTGTCTGATGCGAAAGTTCGCGAACGAATATTTGTTGGTCCACAATTTAGGAATCTGTTCGAAGATGAAAATTTTAAAAGTATCATGAATGATTTAGAGCTGGTAGTATGTTTGCAAACATTTTTTGGGAAATCGAAAGAGAGAAAACTACCAATATGTCGTGGTTAATTTGCTAGAAAACTATAACAATTCACGGTGGCGAATGTCCTTCAAAGTTCATTATTTGCATTCACATTTAGATTTCTTTCCTGCTAATTTAGGAAAGACGAGTGGTGAATAGGTGGAAAGATCAATCCTCAAGACACTGCAGGAATGGAGAAACGGTATCAGGATAGATGGGATCCCGTCATGATGGGAGATTAACGGGCAACATAAAAAGGAAAAATAGCTTTATTGATGCTAAGCTTTGACATATCAGCGATTTTCTTTTATGTACAGTTAAGTGCTTTTGTATTCTTGATATCAATGAGATATCCTAGTATTTGTCATGTCAAGATTTCTGCACTTATCTATTTTTCTTTCTATAACTTTTGTAACAGTTATTATTTATATAGGGTCAGGCAATTCTGTGGGAACATCTATTTTTGGCTAAATTATGGGCTCTATTAAAAAATAACCCTAAAAAAGTTTTTGTAGTATTTGTATTCTAGTTTGTAACATACTTTGATTTCCAACATCTATCATATATTTCGAGATATGACGTCATTGGTACTTTTTTTAAATGAATCACCCTGTATCTTTTCACATTTTCGAATAGACACTTTTCCAAAAATTGCAATGATATACGGCTTGGTCGGTGAGATATTAAAATAAAGGATTGGCTGTAAGAATTCGAAATTCCACCTGTATAATACCAAGTATTTAAATTCATTTTATTAATACGTAGATGATAAGTACTGTGGCATTTGCTGAAGCAGCGTCTACTTCACAGGAAGTAATAGTCTACTTTTTTGTTTAAAGTCTCGCGCAGTTGAGATAATACGGTATTTATTTTAATTTTTATCTGCTTCTTTGTTATTGTATGTTACAAATGCTGACCAGCGAATCCCACGTTACTCCCCAGAAGGGCGTTTGAAGTTCAGAAAAATAACGCCAACGATCATTCTTGCGCCCTCCTGTAAAGAGAAGCGAAACTAGTAATCGGTACGGAATGACGTCACAACTAAAACTTTATAAAAATTCTTTTACATGGCTGTTTGAAACAATTAGCCCGCAGTCCACGATTTAGCTACAGAAAAGCACGCGTTTCCCTTCTTCCGGGCGTTTCCAATTCTTAAAATTAAAATTATACTTCTCATCTTAAATTTTGCAATTATAATAGGCTTAAAAATTCGAGAACAGGAAGCAAAAGCTTTCCTCGAGAGGTGTATTGTTTTTGTGTTAAAACCATTCGAAAAATTCCCCTTTTCTTTCTTTAAAATTTTTGTGAGTGTTGTGTGCCTTATAATTTCGATTACGGAAAGAATTAATTACCCACATCGGTTGGTAACATGTTCAAAATTTCTGCTTAAAACTAACCATTGCAAATACGTGAAAACCGTAACTCGTTCGCTCTCTCTCTCCCTTAAAAAAATAATTTTTGTAGTAAAAATTACTAGTGCTTATGTTAAATAACTTAAATTAAATTTTAAAAATATTCATCCAAATAGTTGTGTTTCGTTTTGTCTTTTTACTTGTTATTTTATTTAATTTATAGCTTGTTAGTTTAATTCTATTGTCCCAATTTATTCAATATATAATTGTAAAAAATAGTCACTCTATTATTTCGCCATACCTAATTAAAAAGAAGTTCAATTTGTACCCATAGTAAAGTTTTGGAGAGAAGTTATTTCGGTAAGAGAAAGCCGACGAGTGGGTAAGTCGATAATCTTTAGCTAACTAACGGCCCTGCTTCGACTGACTGAGGAAAACACCTTTGGAACGCATCTTTGGCTAAAGCTTCTAAAACCACTCGCTACCGAACAAAAAGATTGCTTTCCGACAGCGGCTTGTCAGTCAAAAGAACAGGTGGGGTTATCTATGAAACAGGATTTGGTTTTGCTTGAGTGAATTTGGGCTGACCATCTCCAAAAGTTTCCAGATAAGAAAACTCGTTCCGTTACATGGCTATTAACATCTTTAATTCCATTACGATCAATCTTATCCACCATTTCCTGACAAAACTGGATCCTTCTATGAAGATGATCTTCATTTAATTCTTTTACTAAATATACTTTATACGGATGGAATTTATTTTTAGACAAGAAAGAAGGATCAATAAAGTACTTTAGGACAGTTTCGTTAGTGGCCCTTTTAGTTCTTTTTGAAGATTAATAAGAACATCTAAAGAGTTATATTCATTTGTAGCAATATTATGTCGACCAGATTTTGACCAATTTTTTACACTTTCAGTTTCATTAAATTTTTGTAATACTCCTGAGACTGTTAATTTTGAAATACTTTCATCAGAGAATATTACATACATCTTGTAGAGCCTCAGCCTGTCTCCAAAACCAACCATCATTAACAAACTAATTCTTTTACGTTCTATTGAATATTTTATGCTCTTTAATGGTGGAAATTAGTGTTAAATTACAAATATTTAAAATATAGATCTTTAATTTAATTACTTTTGGTTAGAATAATTAGGATTAAGCTCTTGTTAAGTATTAGTATAAGCACTGCTGTTTTTTTGTTTCTTTTATCATTACTTCTTTCCCTGTTTCACTTCTTGTGCTTGAAAAAGGGGAGCAGCTACGCGAAGGACTCAAGGCTGTCGGCATTTTAGGAAACGCGGAGGCTGCTTCTTTAGAACTCAAAAGGATAATAATAATTTGCGGCTATCATTAATAAGGTCTGGGACCTCTTCGCAGATCCTCCCAGAGTGAGATTTTGCCATGATCTTCCCTTACTCTGTGGCCATTGATTTCATATGAGTATATTATATATAATCAATATCCTTTGCGAATGCTGGGAGATAACGAAAGTCGTTCCATGGGCACATTTAATAATAACTGATAGCTGATCGATTTACAGTAGACTCGCGATTATGTGAACTAATCACATTTCACATATTTCATCATTTCACAAAGTACACATATAGTATTCATATGGTCGCGCCACACCACTTCTCCTTATTAGAGGCAGTATGGCAGCTGCGCATTATGTTGATGATGTGCTACAAACCACTTTACTACCTTATCCGAATGGCCGTCCACACGTCCTTTTTCAGCAAGACAATGCACGTACCCATATTGCTCGTCGAAGTATGGACTTTCACCGAAAAGTAGGCGTTAAAGTTTCGCCGTGGCTACCCCGTTCACCGGATTTAAAACCCATTGAACATGTGTGAGATATCATGGAGAAGAGATCCCCACTTCGGTCACATCCCTTGTGTTTGCGACTCTAGGCGCAGCTAAATCCACGAGGCTCAAGTTGATCATCGCTACCCAAAACAATACAATATTCGTCAGGATTATTCATGCAAGGGACTTAATAAACCAGATAAATATACATTATTTTATTACAAAATTCACTGTTTTGATAGAATGGACCGAAATTAATACCAGTATATTGTCTCAGATTCATTCTGAGGTATTGAGAGAACATGAAAGAGTACACTGGAGCCTAAAAGTCCCAAAGTTACCCGAATTAAACCTTTATATCTCCGAAGTTAGATCTAATGGAACAAAATCGATGTTAGACTCGAATCCATCATCACAAGCATACACACAGTATAATCATAACATTAGAAAGCCACCAAATTTGTGTGTGTTGTCAGTGTATTTATTCGTTTTCCATCATTAAAATATTTAATGTTGTATTATCTATTCACAGAGATCTTGTACTTCATTAGCTAATAACTCTGCATAATGCAGAAGTTCGCCTAATCGCTTTTAATTGAACCCAGAACACCATCATCATTCTTCATGAATCGTACACAACACATCATCATCGTCACGCGTTGTCCTAAAAAATGACGCGTGCAAAAATTGAAGCTGTTATCGTTGCCAATTATACAATATGTGTTACTGCTGTCAAACAAGACCGTTGCGATTTTCTGTTTGTTTATGGGACCAACACCCTTCACAGTAAAATCTGTCACGAAACTAGAAGATAAATTCTTACTGAACTCCTTAACTCTCACTGTAGTATCGCTTGCGTATGCCACTGGTGTATTTGCATCGACCTTCTACGAATTTTGCGCAACGTATTCTAATACGGATATTTTTTGGAGCGTGAGTAATATGTACTGTTTGCGGAATGTTGATTTTGTGGAATAATTTGCGGAACAATGAGTCTGGTGACCGTCTACAAACTGACAGATTAGCGCTCGTTTCTCTTATAATCAAATAGCCATCAATTTGGCACACGATCTGCACGCAGATGAATGCTTACGTTGCTGTAGAAAACGCTTCCTGAGAAGCGTAATTTACGTAAACGCTGAGTATTTTGAGTTGCGGCTTCTCTGCTTACGATTGGTTGACGACGAAGAAGTTGCTGCACTTAAATACAGGTTTACGAGTAATCGTCCTCAACATTTACACGTTTGGCATTTTGACAGCATTGGAACCCCAAGGAGCTCTCGTTAAAAATTGTTACGTAAAATTAAAAACGCATTAGAGGCGCCAAGCAAAATTACGTCGATTGAATTCGAAAGTGTTTACCGGAAGTTCATGAAAAATAATATTCATATGCAATCGGTCGGTTGAGACGACAAACGATTACTTGAATCCTACTGTCGCTTTCCACACGCTGGCTTTTAGTCGTCCTCGGATGCTTTACGTTCTACGTAGAAGTCCTATCCACTTTCGAGTACAAAAAAAATACGTTCTCACGTCTAATCTACTACTATTCATTTACCGTTTATATCCTATGCATCAGCTACTATCATAACAATGTGAGTGAGGAATTTAGTAGTCTGGTAAGTGAATCGTTTTTAGCGTTTGAAAAACATTTATAATATACTTACCATTGAATTTTTCATTCCAGAATGATAAGCTGCTTATGTTCTTGTACCGTCTCCAGTTGCACAAGTTGAAGAGACAACAAAGATATCAAGTAATTTCTATTATTTTTACATTCTCAAGGGAATACGCGGCAATACGAAAATCCATCCGTAGCCGGATAAGTAATGATTTGCCGGCCCCAGGCGATTTCGGCTGAAAATTGCGACATATATTTGACTCCTTAGAACCTAAGCCAAATTTTGAGTTATTTTTTTTTTCTAGACTATCCAAGCGGTACGCCATAGTTAAAAAAAAAGAATTCAATTTTTAACGATTTTTGTAGAATATCTTTCTTGGGAAAAAGGCAAACGGAGTTATACCTTGTAATTGTAAATTATTAATTAGTTTATGTTTGTTATTTTTTTTTAAACAAAAATTGTTTACCATCGGGTTTAGGGTTCTTTAGTTGATCTATTTGGTAACTACCTAACATTAAGAATTCAAACAGTGTGCTACAAGGTTACACTTCGGAGTTATATGTCGCAACATCAGGTGCTTCCCGCAGGCTCATACTTTGGCCCCTTGCTGTTTTTGATTTTTATCAATGACCTTCCCACCGTCATTTCATCTCACAAACTCTTTTTGCGGACGATTTAAACTTATACCGAAGCATCAGCGGCTCTAGTGATTGTACTGCTTTGCAGGCACATTTAAATCGACTCTCTGCATGTGGTGTGAATCTAATAGCTTTGCCCCTGAATATAGAGAAATGTAAGACTGCTACTTTTACTAGAAAACTTAATACAATTAGACAACATCAACTTAGCCAGACTGATCTTGTTAGGAAATGGGGCATTTTGTTTGACTGCAAGTTAACTTTTACAAATCACATTCAAACAATCCATACGCAAAGCACGACAAAATCTTGAATTTGTTGTTCGCCATAGTCGATGCTTTCTAATTACGGGTGACATAGAAAAACTACAATGCATAGCACAGCGAGATAGAGGAACGAGAAATAACAAAAAAAGTTCCTATACACTAATGTCCGATTGCTTTTTGTTTCCAAATTACAAACTGTTTTTTATATTGTTCCTGTATTTTAGTATTACCTAGGCAATAAAAAATATTTTAAGGTAGGCTGTGATTTCATGAAAAAAAAAACATTTGGTAAATGTCAAACCAATATTAGCATAGTGTCTTGAAAGTTTTATTTCAAAATGGTGCGCCGTATTTTCGTAGAATACAGGGACGTAATCATGTGTTCAAATTCTTCCGAAGCTCAACGGATCTAGCGAGAGAGATACCATTAAGGAAAGTTCCTAATTTAGGACATTTATTGACGTACATAGGACGTTTGGGAGAAGATGGTTGCTTTAAAAAGACAACATTTGATTCTGAGATTAACAGAACTCGTCGTACTGTTGCAAATGAAGAAGCTATTTTGCAAATAGTAGAAGACAATCCTAGAATAAGAACTAGAAGAAGAAATGCAGCTGTACCGAATGTCAATCGTGAATCTGTTAGGGAAGTCCTCAAAGAACAGTTTCTTCATCCATTTCATTCCAAAAAATCTATCACCTATTGGAACAGGAATTTCCTACCGCGTTTACAATATTGCGAGTGATTGCAAAATAAAGGGCAAAAACTTTCTGTTATTAACTTTGTTTACCGATGAAGCAGTTTTTAGTCGCGATGGCATTTTTGAATATTACAAATATGCATTATTGAAGCGATGAAAACCCTCATCAGAACGTAATACGGAATCACCAGTATGGGTTTTCCATTAATGTGTTAGGCAGGTATATTCGACAATTATCTAATTGGACCACTTTGAATGCCCAGACGATTGACAGACGAACCTCTATCGATTATTTTTAGAAAAATGAACTGAAATACTTTATTAGAAGATGTTCCATTTGCAATATCATAAGAAGAAATGTTACTACTACATGCCTGACGGCGCGCCAGCTCACTATTCTAGGAGAGTAAGGAGTTTGTGCAAAGAAAATTGGAAATAGGTGGAGTGTGTCGTGGGGGACCTATACATGGCCAGCTCGTAGTTCCGACCTTAACCTCCTCGATTTTTCATTTTGGGAATTTATGAAAAGTGAAGTGTATACCGCAGAACTAAATAGTGAAGAACAATTATGGAACGGAATTGTGGATTTCGTAAATAATGCTAACATATTTGAAAGATGGCGCCAGTCATTAACACGAAGATTGAAATGTGTATTCAAGAACAAAGTCACCAATTGAATACCTTATGCAGAACTAATATGTATCTTATATCTTTGATGTTATTTTGTTTATAAAAGCCTTTTAACTTCAACAGCTTGTAACTTGAAAACAAAAAGCAATCGGACATTAGTTTAGGGATTTCTTTTTGTTATTTCTTGGTCTTCTATCATAGCATGTTGCTATACATTGTAGTTTTTTCTATGTCACTCTGTATTTCTTGTAAATATGTTTCCTTTTTAGTGATCGATCACGGTGCATGTGTAGGTAATAGGTCCTTTCTTAGTTTTACTAAACTCATTCGGTATTCGGTTGATAATGAGAATCCACGTGTTAATAAAAGTGTAATCCGCAAATGTATTTGCAGGTGGAATCCATGATCAAAATGCTCCGAACTCAATACTTTGGCTTGAAATCCAACGGAACTATTATATCGAAGAAATGGTTGATAATGGTGAGTAAATATCAAATTTACACCCTAAAAAAAAATGTGGTAAAATTACCCCAAAAATAGAAGGCAACGGGGCCACCTCCTATTTTTGGGGTAAATTTACACCTATAGGGGATTTTTCACATACTGGTGGAATAGTCCTTAAAGGTGTGGTAAATCTACCTGAAATTATTCCATTCCATTAGGGAATATTACTTTTGAGGTGTAAATTTACCAGGGAAAATTACCACACTTTCAAGGAATATTCCACAAGTATGTGAAAAATCCCCTATAGGTGTAAATTTACCCCAAAAATAGGAGGTAGCCTAGTTGCCTCCTATTTCTGGGGTAAGTATACCACATTTTTTTTTAATGTGTAGTTTAGAGTAACAACAAAGGAATTAGAAATAATTGATTATTAGGTTGTTTTATTATCTAGAAATATTAAGATTCAGTTATCTAATAACATGTTTATGTCATTTAGAACTTAATGCAGATTCTCCACTTAAATATTCGAGATATACCATATATAATATTAGATTTAATTTTAATAATTTCTGAAAGATATATTAATTAGTTGGATTACAGAGAGTTTACAAGAATTTCAATAAATTTTGCAAGAATAAGCAATGTTTTAAAGGGTAAACATTTTGACAGAAAGGTCGATAAGAAAAGCCCAATAGTTACTAAGAATTGGTTGTATTCATAATACAAAGATCTACTTGAATGTAACCATAAAATAAATTTTGACTGACAAAATACATTAAAAAAATCTTATCAATTTGAGTTTGGATTTGGATGCTTTTTTATTTTTGTTGCCCTGTTCAGCGTATACTTTTAAAAAATACCTCTGCGGAACTTCAAATGTGTTAGAAGCCTCTTTTGCGTACTGCAAATGAAAATTAAAATATGCCATCATTTGTTGTAATGCAGAACGAAATGAATCTGTTGGGTCTAATAACTGTCTTTCTACCATTAAAGAATGCGACGTCACATTTCCCAGAAAAGAAAAATAAATGTAAAAGGCATATGACATAAATATATTTTTATTAATACCTTCTTCCAAGCATATTATCAACGGTGTATTCACCTCAATTTCTTCAAGTTTAGATTTATCCTGAAATTTTTTAATAAATTTAGCATTTAAAAATATATTGTATGTATATATTAGTGCTGCGAATAGAAGCCCCTTTATGTTAAACCGGGGTTTGGATGCAGTGATTAATCGTCTTCAAAACAAAAAATTGTAGCCGGTAAAACCGGTTTTTAGAATCAGATTATTGCGCCTTAAATAGGTTTTTCGGATTTAAAACACATAGCACCTTTAAAAAAGTAACACGTATTTTTTTAGTTTAAAACTGGTTTTGAAAATCGTTTTTAAAAACCGATACTAAAAATCGATTAACCGGTTTTTGATATCTGGCGATTCCCGAAATACTAGTATATACATAGCTAATGTTGTGATTAACTATTAAACTCAAATTTGCAGTCCGTTTTTAAAACGATTACTAAAATCGATTAACGGGTTTTTTGATATCTGGCGATTCCGAAATACTAGTATATACATAGCTAATGTTGTGATTAACTATTAAACTCAAATTTGCAGTCCTGCCGTCTTGCACATTTGCATGTGTAAGTGGTTAATACCTACTTTACTTTTGTTTTGTTGACGAGGTGATGAAATAATCAGTGTACCTACACATACATATGAAAATATAGTATAATATATCTAATTATAATAATTTGTTCATTAAATCCTAAAGTAAAACCAAAATAGTCGCTTCCTTACTTTACTTGTATCATCACTTAACAACGAAAACATAGCCTCCAATAACGGCAAGGCACTAGTCTTTTTATATTACCAAATGTTTAATGAAAGAGAAAAAAAAAAGAATTTACTCCTTCAAAACGAAGATTTTCTGTTGTTTAAATTGAAAAGTTTGATATGGTAGTTTCCCGCGAGTGACTTGCACGTTGAAAACTTTAAATAAAAGTACCATAACTTGTAGCAACAATACCGCCAAATGCTATTGAGGTTAAGTTGCCAGTATATCATATTACATATCCATACGCAGGTATATGTCTATTATTTATATGTGCTGTCATAGCTAAGTACATGGTAATCATCTCAATACATAATTAATGTAAAATGAACTTACCTCAATCTTTATTTGCAAGACGAAATCAAAAACACACCATTCACATTTATGCGTTACGGCCATCAGTCTAGATGCAGCACTTGTATTCAAACTGCGTACCTCAAACGCTTGCGCGTTGTATAGTCGACGGCATGTAATGCATTCTCGTAACGGTTTTAATTTTTGATCAAGCGATACAATGTAATGCAATGTTAAAAAAAAAACATTAAACATTTTTAAACATTTCGGGTTCCAATCAAATAACAGATACTTACAAATCAGAATTTCACATCACTTGTACTGTCCATATTGTATTTTACCAACATAAAAGGTAATATTCCACGAAATATGTTATTTTTCCTTGCTACTAAGTAAATTTCCCAAAGTGGGGCAAAATTACTTCATTTATTGAAGTATTTTTCCATCAAAGTCGGTTTACCAGGCAAAATTACACCTAATTTGTGGTAATCTGATGTTTATCCTCCTTTTGGTGTAATTTTACCTTGTATTTCATGTTTTTTCACACACCAGTGAGGTAAATTTACCATCACTTTTTAGAGTGTATGTGTTTGGACCGAATGTAATCCACTTAGATCCTGGGGTGGAAATTTGCAGATCGCAATTATTAATTAGGTTATTGTAATGTAGATATTGACTTGAAAAAAAAATAAAAAATCGTATTACATTTCTAGAGCCAATCGAAGAGAATACATATTTGGCCAAAATGTATTTGTTACATATGTAGGATTGGAATATTCAAACCCTTTTTGCGTTTTGTAAATCACAATATAATATTTCAGTAAACATAATTTCAAGTCAAGTTAGCCCCTTACATCTTTGAAATATCTCGATTTTTTTTTACACCCTATAGTGCACGAACAGTCTATGTTGAGTTAAATTGCGCATGCGAAGAAAAGGTTAATAAATAAAATGATAGAATCCACATTTCTTCACAACATGAAAAGCTAGTTTTGAAATGAAAGCCCGATATAGTTTGCAAAAAGAAACAAATAAAAAATTATAAACAGGAAAGAACAAGAATGAAAATGCAGGTAATTTAGCTCCAGGATATTAAACATACTTTGAAATATGTATTGAATAAACTTATACACAATAATTTTCTGGTTATAGAGAAATTTGGATTCTATTACATCACTATATTAATAATAATCCATATGTTTTAGATTGCGTATGCAGGATTTACGTACGCGTTGGTGGCTATACAATGTTACGCTGCTATGGTCCATCCGCCATCAAATTAAACCAACATAATTTCTTAAATGGTCTGATTTCCATATCAACGTCCAAAAATTGGAAGCAGTAATAGAGCGTACTTCAACAACGCTTACAAATTCAATTTCACATAGCACGGCTGGAGACAAACATAGCCACAAACATAGCAGAAGTGGATGAAGGTGTTAAGTAATAAAAATTGAATATGGAGAAAATGTAGATTAAGTGTTTTATGTTGCATGTATAACAGGACATAGATGTTGCGTTCAATCACGTATGTTAAGACAAATAAATATATTCTAGAACATTTTAGCTTTACATCATGATGGGTTACATTATTCCCCATTTCTACCATAAATAATTTGTGACAAAAATGTGACCTTGCAATTGTTCTTTGATATCAAAATATCTATTATCTTCAATAAATATTTACTTCCTCACACTAATGTTGTATTATTAGTATAACATGCACGATGATCCTTTTGCAATGATTGCCAGGCGAAAGTAGGATGCTTATTCCATGATGTTGTGCAATGATGATTGCTTTTTCTTAAATAAACATTCAATTCAAAAACCTATGCATGGTTTCCTCTGTTGAATTTCGCAAAAATACTTACTTTAAAAACTTCTCCAACTACTAAAACTGTTATTATATAAGCTTCTTTCGGTTTATAGTAGTTTATGGAAGAGGGAGACATAATGAATGCTTTCCAATTAACATCGGACATTACAGCAAATCCAGTGTATTCACACGGAACGGTGTGACACTCTTTAGTTTGTTAATACAATTCGGTCGGTTTGAGCTGTTATAAAACGTACGCATTAAGCATAAACACAGATTAGATTACATATTAGCAATCTATTTCACTGCAACCTTTACAGATCTATTGCATCTATTGCAAATCCCATTTATTCTAGTGTCACGATGTTTCTATTTTGGCAGGTTTACCGCAACAGATATTATAGAATGGAAATTAAATATTTTGAAATAGAATTTATTTAATTGTTCCTTATAGGGACACATATATATTGTTATATTACCACTCCAATTGTACAAAACGTTGTCCGGATTCTAAATATTATAAACATTTCATCCTTTGGATGTCGCAACTACTGTCTACCAGGTCGGTGGAGGCGGAGGTGGGACATAAGACCATCTCGGTTAGTACGACCAGAGGATGCCCACAGGGGGGAGTTACTGTAGTTACATCCCCACTTATGTGGAGCCTAATAGTAAACAAACTCTTATGCGGTCTGACGGATCTAGGCATATCTTGTCAAGGATATGCTGATGATAGTGTCATATATGCAAGAGGCAAATTTGAGAATACCCTCTGTGACATAGTTCAAAGAGGATTGAACTTCACGAGAAGATGGTGTCAATCGATGGGACTCAATGTCAACCCCACTAAGACAACCCTAGTAGCATTTATCAGGAAAAGAAAATCTAATCTTACAACCTAAAACTGGATGGGCAAAATATAGACTGGAGAGCGGAGGTAAAAGCAACCCAAAAATACTGCTTCGGATGTATACAGCGATAGTGAGACCGATCATCACTTACGCATCAGTAGCATGGAGCAAAAGAACTAATCTGGCCACCGCGAGAATTAACCTCTCGAAAGTGCAAAGATTAGCATGTGTATGCATAACGGGGGCTATGAGAACCTGCCCAACAGCAGCTATTGAAGTAATATTGGATCTTGCCCCCCTCCATATTGTAGTAGAGGGCGTGGCGAAAAGAACCGCACTAAGAATGGTCAAGGAAGGAATGATTTAGGCATAGGCCTCAATCTCCTGATGGTAATCAAACCTGGGATATGCCCCGGGATGATATGTTAAAAAAATTTAGCTTTGTGAAAGAATTCACCATAAAGCTAAGTAACAGGAGCGAGTGGGATCATAACACCATCTTGAACTTGAATAGAAATGCCATCAAATGGTATACTGATGGCTCCAAAACGGCAGAAGAAACTGGAACAGGAATATATGGGCCTACAACTACAAACGAAAGCTTGGGAAAATAGCCAAGTATATTTCAGGCGGAAATACACGCTATTGGAATATGTGTTCAGTTCATTATGGATAGGAACTATCGGAAGCAGGAGATTATCATCGTGTCTGATAGTCAAGCAGCCATCAAGGCGCTGAACTCATATGAAATCAGCTGCAAGATGGTCTGGCAATGCCTAGGGAAACTAAATGAGCTAGGTAAAAGAAATAAAGTAACCCTCTGTGGGTTCCGGGTCACACAGGAGTAGAAGGAAACGAAATAACGGATAACCTCGCAAAAAAGGGGCTGGAATGCCTTTTGTAGGGCCTGAACCCTTTGCGGGTAAGTAGCAGTACAATACTGAAGAAACTAAAAATGGAAATGGAGCAGAGAAAATCCAGTTACTGGGAAAATCTCCAGGGAATGAGGCAAAGTAAAATTCTTCTGGGAACTTATAACCAGAAGAGGTTTACAGAATGCATCAACCTGAGTAAGAACAACGTTCGCATATTAACAGGAATACTTTCAGGCCATTGTAGACTGAAAGGACACCTGAGTAAGCTTGGATTGGAAAAAGATCCTGAATGCAGATTTTGTGGGGAACAGGATGAAACATCCATCCACCTCCTCTAAAACTGCGTAGCACTGTGCAACTCGAGGGCATTGTACCTGGGAGCATGTGAAATCGAAGAGGGAGACTTACCTAGACTGGACCCTCTGACATCCTACACTTTCTAAAAGGAATAGGATTGGAAGGCCAGCTGTAAAGCAGCAAGAATAGGGGACACAATAGATCTTTTAGGTTGCAGTGTAACACTACCCTTCTATTTACATACATACACACATACAAACATTTCATCCTTATCAATTGACAAATCAACATAATTTTTTTAAAACAAAAACAGTTAGCAAAAATCTCGGTTGGGTGAATTCACATACCAGATAAGAATATATTCTCAATAATTTTCAAAATTAATCCTGACATTTATTCATGTCAAATAGGCCACTTATTTGTCCTATTTCCTAAAGATTGCCGACAAAATCATGGGATTTTATCTTACGAAAATTTTTCCTTCCCGTCAAGAGTACACGTATTTGACCCCTAAATAAAACCCCTGCCGCAACCATATTTGAATCTTATGTACCTGCTTAATATTAAAAACCAAGATATGCCACCGCAATATATAAGGAACAATAAATCAAATATTTGCTTGGGCAGATTTTTATCCTAGCGAAACTAATCCCTTGAAACATAGATGGCGTTGCAAAATAAAATGTAAAATGAATTTATTGCACATGTTTGACAGGCGGTGGAAAAGGCTATTTTTACTAGTAACTTGACAAGATGCAAAATCGATTAAATAAATTACTCTATGGGTGGGTAAGTAGCATGAGTTAGCCAGAATTGTAATCTAATTAACCAAAAAGTCGGGTATTTTAATTAAAAAGTTTTATTTGTACACTTGAATAATACATGAGATAAGTTTATATGCATAAGCAGGGTAAACGGGCAGAATGCAGTTCTTTATTCTTAGTAGGCAGTGAACAAATATGTAGAAAATTACATGGAAATAAAATGTGCAATAATCGAGAAAGTAGTTACCAGATTATCGGACTTTCAAAATCGCAGTGCGTTCTAGTTGTCTAGATTTCCCATGCATGGAATAAGTCCCATGCCTATTTTAAGAGGAGAGCAGCAGTGAATTAGATCTCTCTACACTGTAAAAAATTACAGTAATTTTGCTGTGGTAAATTAGGAATATTACATGTAATGACGTTGTGAATTTACCACAATAAATCATGTAAATTTTGTTTTACATGTTTTTTTCTACGATGTTTAATATGGAAAAAAAGATTTCGGTAAAATTTATAGCTTTTTCATGTAAGTTTAAGATGTAATAAAAATTCGAAAGGAAAATACAGGAAAAAAAAAACATGTACAATTTTATGTTTACTATTAAAATTTACTTGAAAGTGTAAAATTGACAATTTTTTTGGGTATTTAAATTTGGGTAAAAATTTGAGGATCTTTTATATTTATTTTTACTTGAATTTTCGGGTAAAACTGTAGATATCATGGAAGATACGAAATTCATACGCCGCAATGTTATTAGGTTATTAAGTTATTAGGTTATTTAACTGTGCGCGTTCGGCAAATATACAGTTCATATAAATATTACATACGAATTTTACAGTACAATCTTTGAAAAATACATCAGCATGTGAAATTTACTAGATGGTAGAAATTTTACCTTATGAAGCAAATTTACCGGTAAAATTGTAGGCAACCTTTTTTTACAGTGTAGATTGCCTTAGCTTTTGCCTTAGACAATACAATAAGAGAGATTCTGCAATATTGGCTGTCAAGCTTGCGGCCTCGATTATAAATTAGCTAATGCCAAGATATAAAGGATGTGTGAAAATACATATCAAAATGTAGGTAACTAAACTGCCACAAACAAATTAATCTGTCAAAATTGGTATAATTCTTTTGTCCAGAAATTCCAACCCTGACCGAAATAAGTATGCAAAATTTGCAGGTTATGAATCCTTGTTAATTTCCACGCAACTCTTCCACGAGCCGATTTAACAAGAACACCAGCAGAAAGTCGCACTTATGTACCATAAAATGAAAGCAAACAAAAAGCATTGATATTACAAACAGTTACGTTCAGAAAGGAATGTACAAATAAATGCGTTTGAAAACTAAATATAAGTGATAAATGAAAGAATTTGCCATTAATTAGAATAAATTTATAAAAATTACATTTAAATTCTCAATTATAATTCTAAATTGCATTGATAAATTAAACAATTTACTTTATGTGGACGTGAAACGTTACACTAGATTTAACAGAAATATTATAACCACGGATGGCCTCAAGCGAAGCCACTCGACAATTATAGCCGTTCACTCATTTATAAGTCAAATCATTGATTGCTTAAATTCCGGTCAGTATCTCTTGGCAGTCCTCTGTGACTTAACGCGTGCTGCAATTAGCCGTGTTATCGTGTCATTCTCGGTTGGTTCCTGATTTACATATCTGATCGTGTTCAGTATTCCAAGGTTATCTTATAATTCGAGAAAGACATAAATACATATAAAATAATATAGAAATACATATATGGTGTAGAATTAATATGTATTTGTCCTTCCCATTCAAGCTTTATTTAAAAAACAAAATTTACAACATGTTTCGGCGTGACGTCATCATCAGGTAATGTATTGCTATATGTTAAAAAAAGTTGAAAAAATTAAAACACTCCTTAAAATTAGCGGCAGAGACAATGTAATTTTAGTGTAAGACAACCTAATTAATGGAGAGAGAAACGCGAACTGTGTGGAAGATCGGTTTTCAACTTATTTTAACATACAACAATACATTACCTGATGATGGCGTCACGCCGAAACATGTTGTAAATTTCGTTTTTTAAATAAAACTTGAATGGGAAGGACAATTACATTTTAATTCTACACTATTCAAGTACTATTCAAACAGGATTTTCCAATTATATAAATATATTGTTACGCTACACAGTAGCATACAGCCCGGATTAAAAAAATAAATTTTAAAAGAAATACATTAATTGAATTAGAAAAAAATCAAGTTTTATATACACCAGTGTCATCTATTTTTTATAATTTTGATTTAGAAGTGTTCTGTCTCACCAGCCAGATGGCATGCAGGGCGAGAAATTTCCGATCGAGGGGCGGTTACATAAAAAAAATATTGAATAGCTCGTTAACTCTCTTATATATTAACTCAGTACGCATAGAGATGTGGTAGGATGATGTTGTCAATTGTCCTCTCCCTCAAATTCAATGTTTAAGACCAGTTTAAATGATGTCTTAGGCATGATAATGTCGTGCCTTAATCGTATTCAAACTATTAAGTAAAATTAAAACATTTAATAGTGGATAAAAGTGATTTTATTTAATTAAAAAAAAATTCAAAATGTGACTTGTTTAATATCAGACATAAATCTATGGATAATAATCTCAGGTAAGTCCGTGAGTCCGTTTAATTAATAACACTAAAGTTTCATTAAGTAATTCCACCTTTTGCAATTCAAATTCATAGTTTCGTACTTAAATACGTTTGAAATAAATTTTAAAAATCCCGCGTTTTCTGACCGTTCAAATGGAGTTATGTTAGATTTGAATAGACGTGTGAAACAGAGTAGCCAACCTTGATGGTAAATCACTGGATATTGGTTCGTAACGTAAAAACATAACAAATACTTATAAACCTAATTACACAAATTTCCCCAAAGTAACTGGAGACCGCTTAGCTATGTTACAAACGATTTTCTAACCTCAAATTTTTGCAGAACGGTTTAAAATAAAATTTCTTATAAGTACAATTCAATTTAGATTAGAATTGAAATAATACGTTTATTTTTTAGGTAGATTTGACGAGGAGTACCTTTTTACAGGGCCGAATTCTGCGATCATCGGTGGTCAGGACTGTTCAGGTCGGATATGGACTCTGGTTCGGGTACATCGAAGATAGGTACTTCAGATCAGAGAGGATGGGTCGCTCAGGACAGGAACATTACTCGGAAAAATCGTCGTTGAAGAAAATTACCCAAGAATCGTGTGTAATTTGGAATAAAATTTATGTGATAAACTTTGTTTAACAATTAACAATTATTTTTAGATTGAAATTTGGAATAAATTTGGATTTTATCGAAATAGCCGTTAAATTTTTCAAGAACAAAAATGAAATAGGTCTACCTCGAACTGAGTTCGATTAGTGAATGGTTCGAATTCAAAATGTTTTAACTGATTTGAAAGCGATTGTCTCCAAGCAAGGAGTCCAACTGTCTTTTGTGAAAATCCGTTAATGTAACCGAAATGAGGAAACTCCATTGTTTTACATATGAGAATGGCCATGTGATCGACAGGAACTATCGTATGTTTCAACGAAGTGAAAATAAATAAAATTACAAAATCTGGAATCACCTTACACTTTTTATATAACAAAGGTATGAGTCTCTGAATTATGAGAAAAATACATTTGAAATTTTTAAACGCTTATTACTATAAAAAAACAACAATCTTAAAATTCATTACTGTGCCCCCAAAAGGTAGGCAACCATTTATACACATAGAATTGTTACAGAATCCAATTTCCAGCAATTCCCATGTCTGTCTGTTGACATATCAAAGCAATTGGACTGCCAATGCAAATAAAAACATTATTAGACTAAATTTTAAAGAAATAAATACCCTGTAAAAGAAATTACAACTGTTCACATGAATTAAACGTGGATCCAAAATTTGATCTGTCAAAATCTATTGTAATGATATACTATACAAATTCTAATATTCATTTTCGATGTGTAGGTGTATCACTGCTGATCATCTCGCTTCCTGAAGGGAAAATTCTAAAGGAAAATGCCTCGAAGGACTTGCCAAATGCAGAGATTACCTACATCACCTGGACATCGTCTAGCTGTCTGCTGCTACATATTATATCCTTTTTCTATTATATCTAATAAGTTTTAAAATATAACTAAGTAAAATAGAAACATTCCCTTTTTAAATAATAGTAGAATATCAAATACTCTCTCCATAACAATATATTCCTTCACTATTCCGGCATTCTTTGAGGTAACTCAGAGATCGGCTTCTAGTCCGGTACTGCTGTTTCTTTTTACAAATGACATTGCCGAATTTATGGAATTGTTACTTTCAGTAATGCATTGACAATAGCGATAGAAGGTTGTTCAAAATCATCGGAGATGAATAATGGTATGTAAAATTGTGGGCAAACAACTTTGACCTTCATTAGGACCAAAAATATTGATGTATATAAATGATAATCATGCAAGAAATCTGGATCACGTCTTCCAGATCCATTTCGAATAAGAATTTATTACCAAGCCGAATGCTTTTGCCAATATAATTGAAAATATTTAGACCTTGACCAAAAATTCTACTCACGGAGATATCTTACGTCACGCCAGAGATATATAAACTAAAATTGAACTTTTATTCATACTATATTGTGTTGTTTACAAGTGCAGTAGTAACAATAAATATTGATGGTGCTTCTGTTGCTGCTATTTTTCCATTCCTCTTGAAACCAGTGAGTACGACGGTTAGACGTACTTGCCGATAACTACTTTATGTTCATCGTAATTGGAATACCTTCAATTTGGAAGTGAAGCAAGGTAGCACTGCATTAGAACGAGTGAAAATGTGAACGCAATGTATATCATCTGAAACAGATATATTATTAGCATGTTGAGTGATAGAGGTATTTTGTCTTCTAATACATATACTTTATCCCCGGATATAAAAAAAGCTATGTTACTCTTCTAGCCACCATTCCGTTATCGATGAAGATTTTGACGCGAAATTTTAGGGTCATATAATAGTCGATAAGATCTTGAAAGCGAGGTACGGCAACACCCCTCACCTCAATTCAAAATCAGAGGATTGTGCTTGTCTCCGTCAGAGGGTTGAAGTTATGGGGATAAAAAATGCAAACAAATTATTCCCCTTCTATTCAGAAATCGACGGATCCGACCGTTTTTTTTTTCAGATTATCATTTTAAAGCCACAAAACCAGAATGTGAAGTTTCCATTGGCCCGCGTTGTAGGTACACTGGCCGACTTTATTTAATGTCGTCGTCTACAGCGCAGTGACTATCAAAACTACTTACCATTTGCACAGATGGGTGTTCGGCTGACGTCGGTTGTTCCAAGTAAATGATTTATTGGGGTATACAGTTGTAAAATGTTTCGCAATTATGCATATCAGGTAGAAAAAATAGATTATTCAATATTACAAGTAAACGTTGTATATAGCGGTTTGAAAGTGTTTTGAATTGAAATATCTCCTTCATTACTTGGACCCAATTGACTCTTAAAACTCATATAGAAATAAATAAACTGTGGTATTCATGGTAAATCTTGTGTATTAATTGTTCTAACAACGTAGGATATAGGAAACATCAGAGGAAGACTTCATAAAACTATAGCTTCAACAAATAGTAGCTATTGTAAGCATTTATTAATTACTATTTTCTTAAATGGAGATTTCAATAATATTTAATTATTAGCATTTACTATTGCAGGATCCACCTACGTGTAACTAACGCTATAAAATTGCTATTCATAAAAAAATCAAAACTATGTTTAGTCTGGTTATATTATTTATTTAAGTAAACATACTAAATCCGAATATAAACAATATAAAATCTAATTACGTAACTGTCATTAAATATATAAACATATACAAACAAAAAATGATAATGTAAAACGTAACCAAAAAAGAAACGCATTCTACAAAAATAAACATACACCCTAAAAAACACAAATTTTGATAAATATATAAAGAAAACAATATATCCATAAATTAATAAAAGAATAATTCTAAATGAAAGGATTTACACCATAATTGTAATAAACAACAATTTTAATAAAGTATATTAATTATGACATCACTCAAAATCAAGCTTTTCCTTGAAATTTTAATACACAAATTATAAATTAATTACTTTTACGAGAATTACCTAAATTTGCATTTGCCATTTACCTACAATTACAAAACTCGGCCGTTTACGATAATTACCACTAGTCCTTTATGTAATCCAACAACGCTTAGTGTTTTTGAATGACGAACTCATATATCCACATGATAGTGTTTAGTTGAGCAATAGATTTTTAAAAACATTTTTCTTTTCATATTTATGTTTTTAAAATGCATATAAATATATAAAAAAATTACATAAATCTGCAAAAAAAATCATATAGTTGTTGTCTTTACGAAAATAAGAATATTTGAATAAATCTATTCTCAATTTTATAAAAATTTTAAATTGCACTCATATGTAATTATACTTGTTCTAATTTTATTAATAATTTTGTGTTGCAAGTATTTCCCTCTAATTCTGAAATTAATTCATTCCTCACGTAAATATTAAAAAAAAAGGTTTTACAGAATTGTTGCTCTGCCACCTAAGTATATGAGCTCATTATTCAGTAAAATTTTACTCGTTGGATTACAATGAGGATTCATACTAATTATGGTAAGCGGCTGAGTTTTATAATTGCCCCAGCTGAAATGCATATAATTAATGTGTTTATAATTTGGCTATTGAAATTTCAAAGCAAAGCTTTATTCTTAGTAATGTGATAATAGTTTATGTAGTATATTAAAATTTCTGCTTAATATAATTGCTCTATAAATAGGATCATTTAACAAAAAGTCTAACAAAGGATATGTGTGATTTTCTTAGGAACACGAATTTTACGATGTTTCTTACCTGTGGGTAATTATAATAATAATATTTATTGAAACTAAAGGTAATGAACTTATGAAGTATTACTCTTTTGTTTTCTAATACATTTCCTATTTTAAAAATAAATTATATATACAAATAAAGTAAATAAAATTTAATAGAAATAACCCAGCAATTAATATAACTTGATTTGTTATTTATACATTCACTTGATTATTTTTAAACATAAAATAAGAGCTTTAGTTTTAAAATCACTTGATCTCAAGCTGTAAAACAGATATTTCAATTCAAACTGGGTTCAAACCACATTAAAAGTTTCCTTTAGATATCAAGTAATCTTAGGTCTACCTAATTTGCATAATTGCGGAGGGTTTTACAACTGTATACCACAATAAATCATTTATCTGGAACAGCCGACGCCAGCCGAATGCGCACCTATGCAAATGGTGAGTAGTTTTGATAGTCACTACTTTGTAGACGACGA
>RXPK01001175.1:0-101410 GCA_004143645.1 Protaetia brevitarsis
TAGTTGTGCATTCTAATAACCCCAAATTTATTTTGAACAACGTCACGTGAGCCACTAGTTGGCGGTAAATTTAAAATATGCGTGTATCTGCCAGAAATGAGGTTAGATGACATTGATATCCAAAAAGATTTTTGAGAAAGTTGCTTAGAATTCCATTCTAGGCTGCATGCAATTTTTGTAACATATTTAAAAAATACAATCACATTTTCCAATTGTTTTCAGTTGAATTACTTATTCCATTTTTTCGCCTTAAGAGCTCACTGCAGTCTATTTCAATTTTGTTCTTCAACATTTTTCTCAATTTTTTCGTAATTAACTAGCGAAACGGAAAAGTACGATTTCGGGGAAATTGTTGTTGCATGGACTGTTTACTCTCTAGTAAATATAAAATTGTTTACAACATCTTTCTCTCTAAACCACTTTAACAACATACTACTTTATTCAAGATTATCATATTTTTTTTTTGTTTTCTGCGTTTAAGTGAAAATTGGTAGTCCAAACCTCATACACTAAACATCTAAACCCTTACAATGTTATTGCACGCACCGAAAGTATTTATGTAAGTTTCGAAATTACAAAACTCAGTAGAAATTAATTAACCGTATTTTTCTAGCTAGGAATACTTAATAAAACATTTAATCAATAACTAATAGCTAATGTAACAACTAAGAAATTGAAACTCTTAAAAATGGCATACCTAGCTTGTTAGACATACATATCCTTCTGTTTCTTCTAAGTAATGTAGGCCTTTGAAATTAGAAACCACAAATAATGTAGTAAACTACTTTAATTTTTGGCAGATAAGTAATTGCTTACTACCATTTTTATTTTACCTTATTGTTTTTTATTTATTCGTTGTTTCTCCAATTTTCAAAATCTACTTTAAAACCTACGGTGCGGTGCATGTAGTAGTCTTTAGTTTTTTGGTTAACAGTTTCCACTTTAATTGCCGAAAACAAACAAGAAATATTATAATTTTCAATCAATAATGTCTGCTAAATTGGTTTTAGAGAGAAATGTTTGTTAAAATTTCATTTATTACTTAGTAGATACAATCCCTTGCACCAACGATTGTCACACTGAAACGTACTTTTCAGTTTTCGCTATCTTACATTATGCAAAATTGACAAAACTGTTTGGGTATCACCAAATTTGAAGTAGTACTGCAGTTGAGCTCTTAATGGCGAAAAAATTGAACTATGTAATTCCATGAAACATATTTGGAAAAATTGTGATTATTTTTTTTTTTTCAATATGTTTTACAAAAGTTTGCGATGGCGTCTCAGATTTGAATTTAAGCAACTTTTTCTAATATCTTTTTTGGATTATCTTGTCATCTAACTCACTTTTTTGTAGATTCACGGCATATTTTTTAAATTTGCCGCCATAGTAAGTGGGTCCACGTGACGCGTGTCAAAATAGATTTTGGGTTTCTAGACATGTCACAACCCTATCCGCCAATTAGTTTTTAGCATATTTTAACAATAAAAAATTTCCCATATGTTGCAATATTTATGCCGGTGAATGTATTAAGCCAGATTTATTTTTTTTTTATTGGCCATCACTACTAAGTTTCAGCAGTTTAGAACTTTAGGCTACAATTAGATCTGTAACCTGTAATCGCGCTAAAGTGAAGCACAAATCATTAAGTCAACTTGAGTTATAATTAGAGAAACACACAATATTACGAAAATAAGATATAAAAAAGGAATTACGTACGCGCCGAATAGACGTAGCGCACCGCATATCTACAATGACAGCAGTGACATTACCGCCCTAGAATTCTGCTGTACGTTTTTAACTGATAGGGAACTCTGGTATTTGACTCGACGTTGCTCGAGATTTGCCAAGCCACGCGTCGTGGGAACAGTGACATCTGTCATGGTTTGGTTCATGTTAGTATTCAAGTGATATTTATTATCACTATTCAACAAGTATACATTTATATTTTGCATGACCTTGGAATATTCAGGGGCATGCGCGACTACCCGACCGGCGGCAATGGAGCCGCTCCTGTGTGTCCTCGTCCCTGGATCTGTTCGTGGAGGAGACTGCTTTAGAGCGGCTTACCGGCTACCTTATGGTTGCGGTCCCGGGGTCTTCTGATCGGGGAATGGGGGGGTCGCGGCCACGTGCGCATCATCCATGAGGGCGTCGCTAAAGCGCCTCTTCTTGGTGCCGCGAAGGACTGTGTGCCTCCCGTGTTTGCTTTCGGCAGACACTACCGCGTTCATGTCGACCCCTGCGTCGAATCACTGCCTGCGATTGCTGTCTATACAGACGGATCAAAGACAAAAACAGGGACAGGTGCGGGAGTTTTCTCTCCAGACCTGAAGCTCAACTTAGAGTTGGCACTAGGTAGGGTCGCTACGGTTTTCCAAGCGGAAGTTTTGGCGATCCTGCATGGTGCCGAAGAATTTAGTCAAGGGGCATTAAGGACGACGCATTGTCCTTTACAGTGATAGTCAAGCTGCCCTTAAAGCCCTTAGTAGTTATAAGATCGCTTCGGGCCTAGTACTTCAGTGTCATAGTGCCTTGGAAGCGATCGCCATTGATAATACTTGATATTATTTATTGATAATACTCAGATGGGTTAAAGGTCATAAAGGTAATCTGGGAAACGAGGCTGCCGATAAGTTCGGCGAGACGGGGTTCGCGTTCTCCTTACGTGGGACCGGAGCCTGTTCTTCCCATTTCTTCGGCTACACTCAATACCCTAATAAACCAGTGGACCACTACTCTACACGAAGAGAGATGGGCATCCATAACCACCTGCTGTCAGGCGCGCAAAGCCATACCCAGGCTGTCGCCTAGGACAGCGAGATACTGTCTGCAGCTTTCTCGCAGTAAACTACGTCAAGTTGTAGGGCTATTGACTGGTCACTGCAAACTTAATAAACACATGCACCGCATGGGACTGACTAGCAGCCCACTCTGCCGTGCATGTTACCTAGAGGACGAGACACCGGAGCACATCTTATGTGACTGTCCGGCGCTTGCCCAACTTAGAGGTTCATCCTGGGGGAGTTCTGGCCAGTATGGCCAGCTTTGGTGGGCCTCGCATGCTGCGCTGCTCGAGTTCATCCTTCGTTTGGGTTGGCTCGAGTAGGCTGCGGGTGAGTGACGCCGCCTAGGGAAGGTAGCACAATGGGCCCGGTTAAAGTGGCCTAAGTGCGCGTAGCTAGCCACCCTTCCCAACCAACAATCCAGGATGACCTGGATATTACAATGCATTTTGCAACTGAAAGCATCTCATTTTAATTTTAATACAAAAGGTTTTAAGATACGAAAGTGTTGAGCATAAAGAAATATGGCTTCTAACCATGTACCCCATCGTGTTAATACAGACACGTTTTTTGAGCCCGTTGCCTGTTTTTAACATTACGGGAAAGTGGATCCTGTAATTTATCTAATGGGGGTATGGACACCAAAAAAGCTTCGCATAAGCCAATTACAATTTATCATGTAAAATACCTCTTTGGTATTCAATATACCTTGTACTTTTCAGATGCCGCTCAAGAGTATATTTGTTAGTGATGGGTTGCTACGAAGCAAACTGCTATTTTGTAGCAGCTAACAACCTCTAGCAGTTTGTAGCATCTATTCAATATCAAATGAAGCTGTTACTTTTTGTAGCAGTTTCCTGATATACTAGACAAGTGCCAATGTTGTGAAACATACATGTATTTATACAGTATATACAGCAGTAAAGCAGTGTATAAAATGTAGTGATGTATGAAAGTGCTTCTTTACGTTAACAGCTACAACCTGCTTCAGTAAATGTTTCTCAATATGTTGTGTAAAGGGAGTATCGTGCGTCGGTTTGGATCGAAGTCGCGCACTCTCGAGCGTGCGAATTTTGTCGTATAGGGACATTTAGATCGTCTTGATGACTTCGGAAGGCGCGTGGCGCAGAAGGGATTAATTTTTTTCAATGATTAAATTAATTATTTTTTTACGACACCGGTAAGGATTTGAGGTAATAATGATTTAAATGAGTAAATTGATTTTTAATTTTATGATAATTTATTTAATTTGTTGCATTTTGTAGTTGTAACTTTAGTGCTTATGTAATAAAAAAAACATTATTTTCATGTGATTATTAAATTGAAGAATTTTTTATCAAACAGATTTGATTAGTTTCTCTTATTATTAAAATCACATTGATATTATTATAATCCAATATATATATTAGGTTATACGTTCCTTTCGGAACTGAAACCGCTAAAAGCTTCTTGACCCTTCGGTATTCAAGCGGTGGGTCACTCCGCCTTTCCTTCTTCTTATTATTATAGGTGTTATGCTTCTTAGCTTCATCCGCGACTTTTTTTCCATTCCTTCCGGTCCTTCATCTGTTTCTCCATCCGTTTACACCCATCTTTTTTATATCATCACTACTTGATCTTCCATCTACTTTTTGGTCTTCCCCTGGGCTGGTATCCTTAGGTTTCCACTCCATTATTTTTTCGTATTATTGCCCCTTTACTCTTTCTGTTTACGTGTCCATACCATCTTATTCGTTTTGATTTTATTGTTCTCACTATATTTTCTTCCTCTAGAATATTGTCTATTTCAAAGTTCATCAGTCTTCTGTAGTGTTGGTCGTCTTCTTTCTTGGGCCCAAAAATTTTTCTAATTATTTTTCGTTCAAACACTTTTAACTGTTCTTCTTCCTTATTTGTTAACACATTGCTTAGCTGCGTAAACTACTACTGGTCTTATTGCAGTTTATATACTCTTAGTTTCGTCCTCTTGCTTATAATTTTATTTTTCATGATGTCTCTATATTTGTAATAGGCATTGTATCCGGATTGAATTCTATGCATAATTTCCATGCTTTTTTCATTTCTGTTGTTTATAATGACTCCTAGATATTTGAATGATTTCACTTCTTCGTATTCATGCTCTGCTATTTTGATCTTTAAGTGTACATCTTCTCTCTCTGCTCTACCTATTTTCATATATTTTGTTTTTTGCTGGTTGATCTGTAGTCCTCTTTTGCTTGCTTCATATAATAGTTTTGCTGTCGTCTCTTCTAGGTTTTTCTTATTCCTCGATATCACCGCGATGTCATCTGCATATGCTATTATTTGAACGGATTTTGTTATTATATTTCCGGTGGCCTTACTCCCTTTTATTGCTCCTTCTATCGCTATATTAAACAGAGTCGCTGATACCCATCTCCTTGTCTCACACCTCTTGTAATTTCTACCGCCTCTGTTATCCCTTCATATGTAAGTACTGCTGCCTTTGATTCTTCTATCGTCATTTTTATCAATCTTATCAGTTTTTCAGGTATTCCCAGTGCTCTTGCGTCTTTAACTATCATGTTTCTTTTTAAACTATCAAAAGCTTCTCTGAAATCTATGAATAATACATGCAACTCGATGTCATTTTCATAGCATTTTTCTATCATTTGGGTTAATACATGTATAGCGTCTATTGTTGACTTTTCTTTCCTAAATCCATTCTGGTGTTCTCCTATACTGCTTTCTGAATATGTTTTTAATCTTCTTAAAATTATCGATGTTAATATTTTGTATGCTGTGTTCAGTAACGTTATTCTTCTGTAGTTTTGACAGTTTGTTAAATCTCCTTTCTTTGGTATGGGCACTACATATCCTATTTTCCATTCTGCCGGCATTAATTCTGTCCTCCATATTTGCAAAATCAGTCTGTATAGTCTTTCCCTCATTTCTTCTCCTGCGCTCTTTATCATTTCATTGCAAATTTCATCAGGCCCTGCTGCTTTCCATTCTTCAGGTCATTTACTAACTTCATAAAATTCATTTATTGATGGCTCTTCTACTTCTTCTGTTCTTATGTTCTCCTCCATAATTTCTTCATTAGTATCTTCATCTTCTATTTCGATATGTTTTTCATATATTCTTCCCACTCCTTCTTGCCTATGTTAACCATTGTATTCTTTCTTCTCTTCTGCCTTCTTATACGCTGGTAGAGCTTACTATTATTCTTATTATCTGCTTCTATTTCTTGCATTATTTCATTTTATCCATTTTGTTTCTTGACTTTATCAGTTTTGTACATTTTTTCCTTATCTGGCTATATTGTTGTAGTCTTCTTCTTTTCTTGTTTTTATTCACTTTATTCTTGCTATCTTTTTGTTTCGATTATTGCTTCACATTCTTTGTCAAACCACTCATTTTTAACTTCCTTCGTTTTTCTTCCCAAAACTCTTTCGGACACTTCATTTACTGTATATTTCAGTTCCCCCCATTCCTCTTCTATGTCTTCGTGTATATTCTGTTTTTCTAACATTTTTTCAATTTCCCTCTGGTAATTTCTTAAACTTTCTTCTCTTTTCAAATTATGTATATTCCATTTCTTTTTAGTTATTTTCATCTTTTTATCGTTTACTACCCTTAATTTTACTTTTGCAATTACTAGGAGATGGTCTGTATCTACAACTCGTTCCTCTAAATGATCTGACATCTTGAATCATCTTTTCTCTTTTTTTTTGTTATTAATACATGATCAATTTGATTGCCTCTTAGCTGTCCGGGGAAAGTCCACGTTATCTTGTGCTCCTTTTGTGTTTGAAACTTTGTGCTTGCTATCATTAAATCCATTTCTGCTGCATATTGCATAATCTCGCTCCGTTATTGTTTGTTATCTCATGTATAGGTTCTTTTTCCAGCTACATTCTCCAGTATTCTTCTTGTCCTATTTTTCCATTGAAATCTTCCTATTAATATTAGTGTGTCGTGTTTCGCTATTCTTTCACATTGTTCTACTAATGTTTCATAAAATATTTCTTTTTCTTCTACAGGTGCTCCTTCTGTCGGTGCATACGCATTTATTATTGATATATTTGCTACTTCATTTTTAATTCTAATGTATGAGATTCTACCACTTATTCTTCTATAACTGAATAATTTTATCTCTGAATCTTCTGTCCAACATAAACGCTGTGCCATGAGTTCCTTGCTTTTCTTCTCCAGCGTATAATATGGAGTATTTTTCCTTATCTACTCTTCCTTCTCCTCCCCATCTTACTTCTTGAAGCGCTAGTATTCCTATTTTATACTTTTCTAATTCCTTCCTATCTCTTCCATTTTCCCGACTTTTCGAGTAGTGTTTTATATTCCATGTTCCAACATCGCACATGTATACCTCTTATCTTTTTTTCTCTTGTTATTTTCCGTTGTCCTTTTATTCATTGTCCTCAAATCTGCCCGATCGTTACCGTTTTGTGCTCCGCCCTCGTATCTTTTGGGTCAGTTTTTTGACCCTCCACTAGTTTCAGCTTTTGTGATTTCTTGATTTTCCGCGTCCCATTTATACCATTCTGAGTTTAATCAATTATTTTTTGATATGCTACTTTAGCTTCTTTCCTTTGTCCCTTTTCACTCTTGCAACTTCCCTTAACTTTTTCTGTATTTTTTCTTCTTCGGCTGTTAATTTCCGCATCAATAAATATTTAGTTCCCTTTAGCTTATTTTTATTTTTATAACCAGTTTTTTGTTGTCCATATTGTTCATTTTTGGCCTTAATAATCATTTTCTTTTTATTCTTCCAATCTTTTGTACCTCCTTTATCTCCACGTTGATGCCCAGCTTCTCTTTTATGAACTCTTGTACATGGATGTTGTTTACATTTTCTTTCGGATCCATCCTTTATTACAATATTTTCTTTCTTTTGCTCTTTTTCAATTTCTTTTCAAGCTTTATTTTCCAGTTCTTGTACTCTTCGTTTCAACTGTATATTTTCCGTTTTACATATTAATATTTCATCTTGAAATTCTTTTTGATTTTCTCTCTTATCTCTTTTTGGCTTTTCCTTTATCTCCTTTATAAATATCTTAATGTCTTTGATCCCTTCAATTAGTTCATCCATTCTTATTTTGCTATTTCGCTAATTCGCCCTGTATATATATAGTTGGTTTACTTGTAGTATGTTCCCTTTAAAACGGCGTATTTTTTTATTTGCCCACAGATGTTTTACCTTACCGCGTAAAAAGCCGCAACTCCGGTCGACCCGTCGGAAGTGTTGCTTCTTATCGGTGTTTCTATTATCTTATTTCATGTATTAAACACGCCAAATTCGTTTTTTGCTTGTTACTCTCTATGCTCTCTATTTTAACTTAACTCTTTATCTAATTAAAGAGCCTCTTCTTCACGTGATACATTCACAAACGCGTTGCTTGTTGCAGTCGCCCGAAACACGTCCGTACTCTACACAGCCAACAATCGTACATCATTATTATTATAATAATTGGCACTAAACTATTGCAATATATGTTGGTTGTATTTTGTTGTAGTAGTAAACTTTGGTGGTAACTTGTAACTGAAAGGCTAACAATAATTTCAATATGGTGATGTTATTTATATAAATTTGGGTAGTGATAATAATACAAGGAACAAAGATAAAGGTTATATTTATTTGATATTATAAATTTAGGAAACATTTTATTGTAAGAAACAGCTAATGTTTATTTTGTGGCACTATCTATGCAACATAGATGTTTTTTTTATAGTGTAGAAAAAGTAAAAATGAACTAACAAACATAATAAAGAAGATATTTTTAAAAATACTCATACTTTAGTACTGTGTTAAATAAATAACGAGCGTACGCAATAAAAAAAATCTTCTAGAAATAACGAATATACGAACATCGCATCCGCTTAAGTAAATAAGAGACTAAAGGATAAACAAAATTTTCTAACAACTACATAGAAATATTGTTTTTGTCAAGCCAAGGTGGAGACAATTTTATTCCAAGTATAATAGTTATTTTGTGTAACAACCCCACACAATATAAGTTTCGCTGATAGTTTTCCTAGCTTTTACATCGATTTTGGTTAAGAAATACCTATGCAAAAACACATAATACATATCATTATAGAAACTCGATCATTATGAAAGAGTTACGTTTCATAATGATCGAGTTTCTATAAAGATATGTAACCCCCGTAACTCCTCAGAATCTATTACTAGTTATTATTGTTACTTGTTATAATCACCGTTTTATAATTGATAGAAAATGTCAATTTATACTTTTCAGTCCAAAAAACTTTTTATTAATCTATAAACTATTAAACTATTTATTAATCAATTATTTATATTTGTAGATCATTATTAGTTACGAAAATATGACCTAAGTGGATATATATAAAGATATTCACATAAGTAAATACATACGTATTCCTATGGTTAGCAACCCGTTTTTCGCGAGTGTATTTTAAGTTGCCTAGTAATTTGTCATGATTTTTCCGTTTTGCTGAATCATTGTACCGAGAAATTTCTACAATAATGTTTTGTTTTGTATAAATTTAGGTTAAGAGGTAATTGTATGTTTTATTTAATTTAGTGTTAAGTTTTTTTAATTAATTTTTTTCTTTAAGATGTCTAGCGTTTGCTAGTTGATTCAATGCGTATTCTACTAGATTTTGTCGGTGATTTGTGCGTTGTTCGTATTGTTACGACTGCGCTATAGAATTTTGTCAGGCAGTTCCTTGGTCGACTGTTACCGTGAGTACACCTATTTTTGGGTATCTTTGTTCGCCATTTTGTATTTCATTTTGATATCGTAATTTAATTCGCTTTAGTTGTCTTTTATTCTGTCCATCAAGGAATTCGCTTTATAATAATTGTTATTATATTGATGTGTGCACATTATAGATATAAGAACATTTATTATTTGTGTGCAGGAAGATATATCTTAGTTGTAATTTTCTCGTTATAGTTTTAAGAGTTAAATTTTTCCGTTTTTCTATTTTGCTGTTTCGTTTTTAATTATCAATCACCTCGGTTGGGTGAATAGAAGCACTGTTCTTGCATTTAGTTTTCATTTTTGTATAATTTCGTGTGTTTGTCCACGAATTTATTTTATTTTGTTGAAACCACGTGGATTGTATTGGTAGAATTAGGATTATCTTCCTGAACATACTAATCTTTTGCTTTGTATAGGAAATAGCATTGACCTATTGTAATTTTGAATCAAGTGCAGTTTTTAAATTTAGGCCAGAACCCTCAGTTCTTTTTTTTTCTGCACAAATTTGTAATTAACCCTTTTCGTATAATAAATTTTGTTTGTTATTTAGCATCTTTGAGTTAAAAATTCTGTTCTTTTATTTTAAAATTTAAACCTTTTCAATTTTTGGGCTATTTAAGAAAGTCGGATGTCTTTCACTCACAATTTGCTTTTCGTGGTTAGATTCAAGTTTTAATTCGCGAGGGTAACTCTGAGGTTAATTGTTCTTTTGCGCCTTTTAAATTTTTTATCCATTGAGCTAGCTAATTTAATATTTCTTTCTCATTTTTCATTTTCAATTCAGTCAGTACCAGCAGTATGTAAGTACATGTATTATCTCCACTCGTTACTGAATCAAATAGAGTCGTCCGCAATATAAATACATGGACCTAAATATTGAGAGAATAGCGGTAACAGAAGACACTTTGAGGCGATGTGCAAAGTTGTAGAAACAGTTTACCTGTTTAACAAATACCGCTATTTAAGGAAGACTGCTACAAAAAGTAGCAGAAGCAGGTTGGAGTTTCTAACGTAAAGAAGCAATGCATACATCACTAATATTTGTCCCTGAATCCTAATTTCGTAGAATAAGTGGCGCAAAGTACTTCTTTTGTGTTAATGACAGTGAAAATGGTGCCATATTCTGAAACAACGCTTGACATTCTCGGCATTGTTAGAAAATGGAAACTAGAACTATAATAAACGAAAAACTACGAAACAAGTAGGTAAATATTAAACAAGGAATAAATATACTATAAAGTTATAAAAGGAAATATAAAGTCTAAGGACAATCCAAAAATGTGAGAGTACCTAACAAAATAAACCAAAAATGAAACCTCTAAAAAAGGACAATGAAGAAATATATGGGAATGACACTTCTAAAACAGTGCAGTAGCAATATAAAGCAATACCAAAACTTCCAAAGTAGAGCAGTAATAAATAAATCAAAAAGGACTCTAAAATCGCACATTAAAAATATACCAAAGGCACCTATCAAATGAAATGCTAACGAAGATATGTAGATGTATTTTACGCTGAAACGGCCGATACGTCCACTGTGTTACTAACACTCTGCCTATCTCTTACGTGGCGAGTTACACACATGCGAGACTTAGCCTGCTACTGACGTAACGCCAATGACAACTGCGCCAACGTCGCACTCTAATTAAAGACGACCTTTACTGAAAAATTTTAAAAGCTTTTCGACTCCTTTCGAAGTGTACTATCGCTAAAAGGATGCAGAGAAGACAGAAAAGTACCACATAAATGTTTATTGTAACTTCTTCTAACTAAATCATAACTTACTTTCTAAGTGGACATTGTATGTATGTTATAGCTCAAACAGACGTTCAATCCAAGCAACTTATTTTTGAGAACAAAACAAAGTTTATATTCCAGTGGGCGATCCGCAGTTTTAGATGTATTACCCAAAATAGCTTGCGCATAATATATCCATCTGTAATACAACACAAGAATAATTGACTTTTTTAAAACGCCTCTCTCTCACCCTGAAGTCTTCTCCATCGGCCTGCTTTCTTAATTCAAAATAAGCAGAGTAGGCCCTATATGTGCGGTTCGGTTTAACGTTCAGAAGTCTAAGATTCCTTACATAGTCCTTATTAAAATCCACTAATTCTATGTGGTCATGGATGAGCTTGAAATCATTTTGCTGGTACTTAAAATTTAATCAAAAAATTAATTGTATGTTAAAATAACAATACAAGTTCAATACAATGATGATTTGGTGTTAGTATTTAAAAAATGCATTAAATAAATTAGTAAATAGTGAGTTAGCTGAAAATTAAATACATACGATAAAGTTTAGAGAATTAGACTTACCATTAATATTAAATCAATTCCGCATAAAGCAATTATTATAAGAGTGTTCATGTTGCCGGAACAAAACAGGATCCTCCAAAATTCCGACAGCGTTCGGTTACATATATAGTACAATTGATACAATTGTCATTGTCATAACGATAATATAATGAATTGCAAGTAGGAAATTACAAAAAGTACGATATGATCTTAATTGATATCCGAAACCAAAATAATTTCGTCCACAGTTATAAAACGTTACCCAACAAATTGAAAAATCAATTTCATAATTAAAATTTATTTGAAATGAATATGTAAGGGAAACATACTGACAAAGAGACTAATATGCGCACAATGACTCACCACTTTCACGAGATTTTTGTTAGCCTGTACCTAACCCACTTCTATCTGGGGGCGTAAATACTGCTAATGGTGAAAGTCTACAAATTCATGAATACGGTTATTGAGTTGTATAGGTCTGTAAACTTTGCGTTAGAATGTAAATGCAATGCATTTAAATAAAGTTTAAATGCACTTGCGCAGCGCACTAAATTTCCAGTCAAACTTCAATTTATTTGGTTTAAAGAAACAAATGCATCAGAGTAATCACTGTACGATTCGAAGAGAAAAGTTAAAGCAGTTCTATACTTACCTGGTATAGTCACTACAAACTAACAGTGGCCATTTTTGTGATAAAGGACCGTTTTCTTTTTTTCTTTTGAAGGTGCTTCCCCTACTTTTCAAATCCAAACATTGACTTGTCCGTATTCCTTTTAAGGAGAGTTATTTAACATTACACCTAACTGGTTGAGCCGTTTTGTTAATCATTAAAAAATAATTCAAAATTTATAAATCAAGTCACTTTCGCACTTTCGCACTTTCTTTTTTCACTTACTATTTCCTACTTCTATAAGATAGTACTTCGAGATTTAGAGCAAAAAAAAAATGCTTAAAGAAAGGAATGTATTTATTTGCATATGTGTTCCTGGTGCTGCAATACTTTCTATTCTAAGACCAGTATATAAGCTTCAGTGTATAAAACGGTCAACTACCGCTACAAATAGATACCCATTCGCTATCAATACATCTTTAGACAGAAAACTTAAAGTAACTCTATATTTACCTCGTGGAAAGAAGGGAGGTAATTTACTATCATCAAAGTTAAAATTTTCTATCCCGTAATATCCCTAGAAACCAAAAGGCAAACATCAAATACAAGCTGTTTTAGGTCTTTCCTGTGTCGTTTTAAAGGGCGATAGTACATCTGAAAAGAAGTTTATAAACCTTAAAATACATTAATAAAAGTCGTCTTATAAGCGAGATAGTAATTGATCAATATTTTGCATGAAACAAATCTTAAATCTCTTCCCTTAAATTCATTAAACAAAAACTGACGATCAATGTCACATAGGTCACGTATGATTTAAGGGTTTTTGGTTCATGTTAGTATTCAAGTGACATTTATTATCACTATTCAATAAGTATACATTTATATTTGACATGACCTGGATATTATAATACATTGTGCAACTGGAAGCATCTCATTTTAACTTTAATACAAAAGGTTTTAAGATACGAAAGTGTTGGGCATAAAGAAATATGGCTTCTAACCATGTACCCCATCGTGTTAATACAGACACGTTTTTTGAGCCCGTTACCTGTTTTTAACATTACGCTTGCAGAATCTGTGAGAAAGGGTAGAACACTCAGAAAAATGGTCCAAATGAACAATATATTTAGCCTTTAAATTAATGGCAACTATATTTTTTAATAAGTACGACTAAATAGTTATTCGTTATTAATCACCCATGCATTAAAAGTGAGTAAAGTAAGTTTTCTAACACTGTGATATAGTCTCAAGTACTAAAATATATTAACAGACATTAAATATTTCAAGCTCAAATCACAAAATATATCTACAACTAATAAACACAGTTATTAGGATACTATTAATCAGCGTAAATAATAACACTACTAGACATAAATAAAAACTCACTGAAGAATAAGGGTCAGTGAGTTAGGGCAACTACTAAAATTTTGTATCATTGATGTTCGGGTACAATCGATTGGAACCGACAGCATTTGTAGCGCATATTGGTTTATTGGTTATATTGTGCTTGTTCCTAGTTATATAAATAAATACGTGGCTATTTGTTTTAGAAAGGTGATGATACCATTTATTTATCTAATTCGTCGAAGTGACAAGGTGAAATAATATTAGTAGTAAATGCCTTTTATTCTCTACAGGAATTCTTAAATTTCAGAATTACTTAAGTGCTTTTTTAATCTAAGGTTTTTCTTATTTCACTATTTATAAATTTTTTTGAATAAAATAGAATAGATGAAAATAGAATTGTTATTATTATTGTCATTATTAATATCATTACCATTACTGTTATTATTATTACTATTATTATTATTGTTATCATCATCATCATCATTATTGTTATCACATTTATAAGTATTACATTTCACTATTTGCATTAAGTTTGTAGTTCTAAATAACAATGGGGTTAGCTTCTTTTTTTCTAATTAGATTTTCAACTATTCATTGTATTTTTTTATTATTTATTTAATTATTTAGGAAAAACTTAGGATTTATTGCTGTCTCACTTATTTTACAATTTTGAAAAATTCTTTTTAGTTGCCAATTAGTTATACTTTTTAATTTGTTTCAGATTTCAAGTAGTATTTAGCTTTTAATTTACTTTTTTATTGCGGTTCATTTGATTTACTACTATTTTATGTCCTTTTTTATTACTCATGCACGTTTGTTTTTTGATTTATTTAAGTTAGTTTTAATTTACGTTGAATTATCTTTTAGTTAGATATCTAGTTAAGTTTAATTTTAATTTACATTTATTTCCAATATTTATTTGTTTTATTTTATTCAGAGTAGGTATGTTATTTTAGAATATTTTCGTTTCGTTATTTTGTGGCTTTTGTTGACTTGTTATACACATTTATTGTCTATATAATCAATAAACTATTACCATTACTATTATAATTAACCTGCAGTGGCAGTGTACAGACTGTGTTGCAGTTATCTTTTACGTTAAGTTTTAAGCTATAATTGTAAATTATATTTTTATAAAGATAGTAGCCTTGTTTTTAGAGTATTTAATGCTTTTCTAACATTTTTAAATATAGCAATATGTTTTACATGTATAAATGTATATACCTAAAAACAATAAAATATGTCATTGTTTAATGTAGCAGTTTTATATTAATCTTACACACCTCAATAATTTTAGTACCTGAAAATTATAATAAAATTATAACACAATCGCCGCTGATGAAATATTAGTCCTTTTGAGGTGAATAAAACAACTATTATAAAACTTATTCTAAACTGCTTACAGTGTAGTCTGTATAATAATTAACTAGATTTTATTCTTGTATTTGATCTGAAGAGGACCAATACTTCATAAAAATGACTGAAGCCTGGCAAAATCAGTTACAATAACGATACAAAAACATGCCTTTAAATAAATAATTTATTTGTAGTATACATGTTATTCTACCATACATACCAATGTGTAGTTATGGTAAGTAAATTCAGTGTGATTTTTGTAGCTACTAAAAATGACATTGGGGGATTTCCTGGATGCAATGTGCCAACCATTACATTACCAACGCACCTTCTTTTAATATCTGCCGTTTTATCTGCGCTTATCCAGAGATAATTTTTATTATCTCTGGATCTCTCTAATATATAATTAGAGGTCAAAACTAGGTAAAAATTATACCTAGTTTTGACGTGATTTAATTTAGTATTTTGTGGAAATGCTTAGTACATAATATTTTCTAATTGTCGATGGATGGGAATATTTTTTAAGAACCACGGGAAGTGATCGTATTTATTAAGGGATATGGGCACCAAAAAAAAGCTGCGCATAAGCCAATTAGTAGCAGCTAACAACCGCTAGTTTGTATCATCTATTCAATATCAAAAGAAGCTGTTACTTTTTGTAGCAGTTTCCTGATATAGTAGACAAGTGCGAATGTTGTGAAACATACATGTATATTTGTAGCAGTATTCAGCAGTAAAGCATGTAAAATGTAGTGATGTTAAACTGCTTTTTTTAGTTACAGCTACAACTGCTTCTGAAATTTTAATATGTTGTGTACGAAGTATCGGGTGGTTTGGATGAAGTCGCGCATCTCGAGCGTGCAAATTGTGTATAGAGCATTTAGATCTCCTGATGATTCGGAAGGGCGTGGGAGAGGGATTAATTTTTCAATGATTAATTAATTTGTTTTTACAACAGGAAGGAATGGAGTAATTAATAATTAAATGATAAATTCATTTTAATTTTATGATAATTTATTAATTTGTTGCTTTGTAGGTGTAATTTAGTATTATGTAATAAAAAAAATTTTTTATTATAAGCAATGAGTTTTATGTGATTTAAATAAGAATTTTTTTAAAAGACTGATTGCTTTCCCCAAATGAAGTTTGTGATTAGTTTCTAGTTTTTACATGATTTGGTTAAAAATAATATGCAAAGCACACATATTATTAGAAACTAGATATTATAAGAGATACGTTTCAATATGATGAGTTTCTATAATGAATGTGACCACCGGAACTCCTAGACTATTACTATTATTTTGTACTTGTTGTATCACCGATTAATAATGATAGAATGTAATTTAAATTTTCCGTCCAAGAATATACTTTTCATTATAATCGTTATTTTATTATAGATATTATTAGTTAGAAATATGACTAAGTGGATAGAATAAGATATCAATAAGTAATATACGTATTGCGTGAACACTTATTTGCAAGGTTTTTTTTAAGTTGCATAGATTTGTATTTTACTCGTTAGCATTTTGTCAATGTTTGAAGAATTGTCACAGATATAGATTTATTTTATAAAGATTTAGTTAATGAAGTTATTGTTTATTTATTTATTAAGTTTAGTTGTTTTAAATTATTTCATCATTAAATATCTGCGTTCGCGTCTAGTAGTTTCTGATGAATTGTGCGCTGCATTGACATATCGTGAGTAGGATTTTATATATATAAGATTCTCCTTGTAATCAGTTCCTTGTGCTAGCGGAGTAACGTAATTTTGAATTTTGTGCCATTTTGGTTAATTTCTATATCGTAAATTAATTCGCGATTTTGATTTATATGTCATCAAGGATTCGATATAATATTTTGTTATATTGAGTGTACAATTTTAGATATAGTCATTTATTATTGTCAGGAGATAGATTTATTTTATTTTCATTTGTTTTAGAGTTAATTTTTCGTTTCAATTGCTGTTCTTTTAATTATTAGTCATCGGTGGGTGATGAACATTGTGTTGCTTAGTTTTCATTTTTTGTTATGTCTGGAATTGTCACGTTAATTTGTTTGTTTAATATGAAACAAGTGGATTGATTTGTTATAGATATATTAAAGAATTATAATAAATAATATATAATAATATATTATTTTCCTTCATAAACATACATGAAGTACATAGATATAAAGAAACGTCACAAAAAAAATTATATAAAATATTCTTCAGATATATTAAACAATAATATCTTTACATTATATAAAATCATATTTTGGAGACCATGCCTTAATTTTATTTTTAAAATTTCTAAAGTTTAATGCCTTAACTACTTCAGGTAATGATTATACACTTTTAGTCATTATGTTGGCAAAGCTCTTGTGTGATATATTTAAACGATGTTTGTGGAGGTATGATATTGTCTTTGTTTCTTGTGTTGTAATTATGTAAATTAGAGAATCTGTCATAAACTATTTAGATTTTTGAAATATATACAGAACACTCTCCAATATAAATCATAGCAGGCAGGTGTCAGCACATTAAAATTTTTGAAATAAAAGGTACGCAGGTATCTCTAGAACTGCACCCATTATATTAGCATATTCGTTTTTGAGAAGTGAATACTCTTTTACGGCTGGCGAATTGCCCATATAAATAACACGTACTTTAAATCTGCTATGAACTCAGCAAAGTATATTTGGTCTCATAGTTGATAAATAAAAATTTCCTTAAGCGAGAAATTGATACGCGAACTATTAAGCTTCTTTATTAGTTCTCGCATTGAGATTCGAATTGTAAACGTGGATTCAAAAACAAGTCTAGAAGTTTTACTTTATCTGGCTGATCTAATGGATTGTTATTAATGTGTAAATCTGTGTTATTACTAATAGATGCTGCTAAGTGAAATAGTAAATAACTAGTTTTTTCTCTATTTAAATAGATACCATTACAGCAAAACCATTCTTACATTTTACAGAGTAAAAGATTTGCCTGGTCTTTCGATTGTGTGATATCCTCACCGGTAACAATGGCCGTCGTATCATCCGCATACATTAATATAAAGAATTCTGCAAGAAACAGCAATAAATCATTAACATATAATGAAAATAAAGTAGGACCCAGTATCGAACCCTGAGGTATACCTAGCGTTACTAATAAGGAATGTGACCTCCTCCTACATTTCACCCCCTTTTTGTCAACAAAATTGATTTCAACATATTGACTCCTATTACTAAGATACGACTAAAACCATTGCAACACAGGTCCCCGAAGACCGTACGAACTCAGTTTCCAAGGAGTTTACCGTGATTTACACAGTCAAAAGCTCGTGTGAGATCACAGAAAACTCCAATAGGGTATTGTTTTTCTTCTAAAATATAAAGAATTTTATTATAAAAATCTATTAAAGCTGTAATAGTTGATTTACCACTCTGAAACCATGCTGAAACTGATGTAATATTTCGAATTTATCTAAATGTGTGTCTAACCTGAATTTCATAGCATACTCTAAAATTTTTGACGTAGAAGGTATTAAAGATATTGGTCGGTAATTATACATCAACGTCTTATCTCCTCGTTTGTGTAACGGTAGAACTGCTGATATCTTAAATTTATCCGGAAAGATAGCTGATTCAAATGATTTATTTATTATATAGTAATTGGTTCAACTAATAAATGTTTATACTGAACTAGTATTTTATTGCTAATGTCATCTGAACCACAACTGGAGTTTAAGTTAAGCTTATTAAACAAATTTAAGACTTCATTTGGTTCATAAGGAAGCAAAACCATTGAATTTCCCCTTTCTACAAAAGGCGGGTCCGATCCGCTTGCACTTTGTATTTGATTTACAATGTTATAAACGGAGTTTACAAAATGGTCGTTGAAATGATTAGCCACCAACTGCGGAGATTCAAGTAACTGCCCGTCAATTTTAATTGATGTATGCGGATGCGACTTACACTTATTAGTAAGGTCACCAATAATGGACCACATAGTTTTTGCTTTATTATTTGATTTCTCAAGTAAGTTATTATAATATGTGCGCCTTGCGTTATCTATTAAGAGAAAATGTTCATTTTTTTTCGTTTATAAATATCATGTAATACTGGATACCGTTTCTGCAGTAGATATAAATCGTTTAGATTTTGGGATGATGATATAATATCACTATTTATCCATTTTCTTTTTGTGGTTTGAATAACTTTTTTCGTTGGAAAACAGATGCCAATGTAGTAGTTAATAATATTTAAAAATGATTCACAAATTTGGTTAACGTCTGTATGTTTGTAAACCTCCATCCACGTTTCTCTTTTCAGGTACGTGTGAAATTTTTCTTTATTGCAATCGCTAAATTGTCTTTTGTAAGCTATTATGTTACGGGTATTACTAAGTGGATGCAAAACAGATTTGTTACAGTATGCCAATAGCAGTCTGTGATCGGAAAAAGTTACATCCACACTAGAAACTTGCAGATCTATGTTGGAACATATATTATCTATAGTAGACCCTCCAGAAGATGTTACTCGAGTAAATGATGTGGCAAAAGTTTGAATGTTATATGACTGAAAATATCACCTAATAATGATTTACGGACAGAGTTTATACTAAAATCAACATTGAAGTCACCATACATTATGATTTTTCTATGTACAGCCACAAGAGACTCTAAAACTTCATTTAGTGCACTGCAAAAGACATCATAGTTGCCTGAGAGTGCTCTATTGACACATAAAACAATTAGCTCCGTATTCTCTAATTTACATAATATACCACAAATTTCAATATCTTTCTCAGTGCAAAATTGATCTAGTTGCAATTTCTGACACTCTAGGGAAATATTCGTATATATTGCTACACCACCACCCTTACAACTATCTCTGCTAAAGCAACTAGCGAGCCTGTGAGAGTCTATACTAACCGATTCTATTTAGGTTTCCTTCAGCCAAGTTTCTGACAAGCAAAGGAAGTTGCATTTGTAACTATTTAAAAATGTCTCTAACAATGTATTTTTGTTATTCAAACTTTGTATATTAACACCTATAAGTATTAATTGTTTGTCATCATTACCATGTCCAGCATTACTATTTACGCAATATTATAATGATTCTATGTCATATTTTTCTTGTTCCCAAGATGCATTAAAAAACGATTTACTTTCACATTTTTAGGCCAAAGTTCTGGATTAATTATTTTATCACTTTGATCGGTAGTACACTTTAAAAGATGCATAATCAGAAGGATATCTAGATTGCATTTGTGAACACAAGAAGTTATCAAAACCGTTACTAGACAACAAAATTTTAAGGTTTTCTACAGTTACATTAGGGTCTAACTTATATACATGATAATGACTATAAATATTGGCTGCTTTAATACTAGACTCATGTGTGGACGTTCCTTCGATTATATTATTCCTTTTCTTCCTTCTATTAGTTACAGTTTCCCATGAGTCTTTTTTGATTGCTCCGGTATCTAGCAGCAGGTTTGATATTTGGAACGAGAATTTCTATCTCCGGAGAGAAATCCTTAGGTTTTAATAAAGTATCAACTTTCAACTTTTCATTAGGTGTTCCTTTCTTTAAAACTGCATTCTTATTTTCACGATATATTTGACGTTTATTTACCTCGTTTTTGGATTGTTGTTTTTCGCACCATCCTTCTTCTGCAGATTAGTATTTTTCTGTTCGGTGTCTCCATCTTGCATATGATAGTTAAACTGAGATTTCATATGGGAGAATTCTTTAATGCTCTTCAATTGTTTAATTTCATCAGATAAAATCTTATTTTGTTGATTTAATTTTTCAATTTCAGATTTTAGAGGGATAACAATATTATCTGTTAGTCTTTGAATTGCCTCAGCTAATTTAGATGTGATTATAGAGTCAATATCTCGTATTCGTGTTACCTCTCCGGATCGTTTCGAAATTTAGAGGCTTAGAGGTACTTCTTACACACCTCACAAGCCCAATCCTTGATGTTGCCACTTTCATTTAATGTCGCAAACATTTCCACTGATATATTAACATATTTTATGTGAAAATTCTTGTCACACTTACTTCTACATACAATATAGTCTTCGTATCTATCAATTTTACGGTCACAACAATAACACTTGAGCGCCATAATCGATCCTGAACTATTTAATCTTTTGCTTTGATATAGGAAATAGCATTATCCTATTGTAATTTAGAATCAGTTGCAGTTTTTGATTTAGACCAGAACCCTCTGTTCACGGTTTTTTTTTCTGCACATTTTACTTCTCGTAGTTAGATGCAAGTTTTAATTCGCGAGGGTAACTCTGAGGTTAATTGTTCTTTTGGGCTCTTTTAATATTTTATCCGTTGAACTAGCTAATTTAATTTTTCATTTTTTATATTCATTTTGTTTCTTTTCGTTACAATCAGTACACAGCAGTATGTAAGTACATGTATTATCTCCACTCGTTACTGAATCAAATAGAGTCGTCCGCAATATAAATACATGTAAATATTGAGTGAATAGCGGTAACAGAAGATACCTTGAGGCGGTGTGCAAAGTTGTAGAAACAGTTTACCTATTTAATCTATACCGCTTTTTAAGGAAAACTGATACAAAAAGTAGCAGAAGCAGGTTGGAGTTTGTAACGTAAAGAAGCAATGTTATACATCACTAATATTTGTCCTTGAATCCTAACTTCATAGAATAATTGGTACAAAGTACTTCTTTTTTGTTAATGACAGTGAAAATGGTGCCACTTCTGAAACAATGCTTGACATTCTCGGCATTGTTAGAAAATGATAAACTAAGTACTACTAAAATAAAACGAAAGAATACGAAACAAGTAGGTAAATATTAAACAAGGATTAAATATACTATAAAGTTATAAAAGGAAATATAAAGTCTAAGAACAATCCAAAAATTTGAGAGTACCTAACAAAATAAACCAAAAATGAAACCTCTAAAAAAGGACAATGAGGAAATATATGAAAATAACACTTCTAAAACAGTGCAGTAACAATATAAAGCAAAACCAAAACTTCCAAAGTAGAGCAGTAATAAAATAAATCAAAAAAGGACTCTTAAAATCGCACATTAACAAAATATACCAAAAAGGACACCTATCAAATGAAATGCTAACGAAATATCTAGATGTATTTTACGCTGAACGTCGATACGTCCACTGGGTTACTAACACTCTGCCTATCTCTTACGTGGCGAGTTACACACATGCGAGACTTAGCCTGCTACTGAACGTAACGCCAATGACACACTGCGCACAACGTCGCCACTCTAATTATAAGACGACCTTTACTGAAAAATTTTAAAGCTTTTCGACTCCTTTCGAAGTGTACTATCGCTAAAAGGATGCAGAGAAGACCAGAAAAGTACCCCACATAAATGTTTATTGTAATTCTCTCTAATCTAATCATAACTTACCTTTCTAATTGGACATTGTGTCATGTTACTTAGCTCAAACAGACGTTCAAATCCAAGCAACTTATTTTTGAGAACAGAACAAAGTTTCATATTCCAGTGGGCGATCCGCAGTTTAGATGTATTACCCAAAATAGCTTCGCATAATATATCCATCTGTAATATAACACAAGAATAATTTACTTTTTTAAAACACCTCTCTCTCACCTTGATGTCTTCTCCATCGAGCTCCTTTCTTAATTCAAAATAAGCAGAGTAGGCCCTATATGTGCGGTTCGGTTTAACGTTCAGAAGTCTAAGATTCCTTACATAGTCCTTATTAAAATCTACTAATTCTGCGTGGTCATGGATGAGCTTGAAATCATTTTGCTGGTACTTAAAATTTAATCAAAAAATAAATGTATGTTAAAATAACAATACAAGTTCAATACAATGATGATTTGGTGTTAATATTTAAAAAATGCATTAAATAAATTAGTAAATAGTGAGTTAGCTGAAAACTAAATACCGGATTAAAGTTTAGAGAATTAGACTTACCATTAATATTAAATCAATTCCATATAAAGCAATTATTATAAGAGTGTTCATGTTGCCGGAACAAAACAGGATCCTCCAAAATTCCGAGAGCGTTCGGTTACATATGGAGTACAAGTGATACAATTGTCATTATAATAACGATAGTATAATGAATTGCAAGTAGGAAATTACAAAAATTACGATATGATCTTAATTGATATCCGAAACCAAAATAATTTCGACCACAGTTATAAAACGTTACCCAACAAATCGAAAAACCAATTTCATAATTAAAATTTATTTGAAATGAATATGTAAGGGAAACATACTGACAAAGAGACTATTTATTCTGCACTGGTATAGTTGAATATAATGTATATACGGTTTTCCTGTTCTAGTTCGAATATAAAATATTACATTTTTGTAATTTAGTTTAACATATCTATCTGTTACTACCTACTGCATAAAACTACTTATTTTAATAATTACTAAAGCTAAATATATATTAACTTGAAATAATTGTAGAATGTAGAATTTATTTAGTCCTGTAATTACATAAAAATTTGTAGGAAACACGTCAAAAAAACTTAGAAAAAATTACAAACATTGAAAAATTCCTTTACATTATACGTAACATTCTCGACAAGGATATTGAAATTACGTTATGTTCGTTAACCTATAGGTTGGTTTATATAAAGTCAGTGGACAAGCAAGTGAAATCAGCAAGTAATTTGCTGCAGGTTACTTGCTCTGTGTAAACCCCTACATATCTGCTATTTCAGGCAGGGGCCGTAGCTAGAGGGGTAGGGAAGGGAGCAGGTCGCGCGCCTCCCGACCTGTAGTTAATTTCGCCCGGCCTAGCATACAAATCACGGTACAAATAATACGGTAGGCTCGTTTTGAATCTCAAATTCGTCAAGGCCGGTCAGATGACGTCATTAAGGAGCGTATCGAAAACAATAAAATACATGTATGGTAAATAGCAAAATGTTAAAATCCAAATTATTCACAACTCCCAACTACAGTAATTCAAATGCAACTTTGCTTTAAAAAAGCCCGTTTTAAGTTGAAAATTACTTTATCTATCTTGTCGCCATCTAGTAGCGCTCGTGTTTATTTCTACAATTGTAGCGAATTTCGTGTGTGTTTACAAATTGTTTTCGTGGTTTTTCTAGAAAATTGAATCGTGAAAACACCTTAACGCTGTTAACATATGTTCCGTAACCCCGTACGGATTTTCTAAACTTATCTTTTGCATTAACAAAACCCTCACGGTCGAAATCAATTTTAATATAATAATAATTATATATGTGGCGCCATTTATGCTCCTATGTGACCTAACTTCCATATGCGCGGAAGCATACCGTATTATTTGTACCGTGATACAAATATTAGTACTTGTAGGTTCTCAGCTCACAAGCCATACTCATACTCGCGAAACTGTAGTTTCTCACCTAGTGATACAAATAACTATTCGCTTAACAAAAATCAAATAATGGATATTAAAAATTAAATATCACCCGTGCCAGCGCATAGCTGGCTAAAAGTGGCTAAAAATTACATTCTTCAAATCTAGTTTATTTATCTCACAATGAGTGTGTTTTTACCTACAATATAGTAAGCAGCGCATGACATGGAGTGGCACTAAATACTATGAGACGTGTGTTAACTGTTGTTATTATAAAAAGAAATAAAACACAAACATTGTGTACACGAAATTTAAATATAAGATTTGTAACACAAAATAGCACTCGCCTTCTTTTATTTTAGTATATCTTGTAACATATTGTTTATCGCATACCCGTACGTTATTCCTCCCTTCATAACTTCGTACTACCAACTTCCCTCCAATTTTTACAGTCGTGCCAATCTACATTCTTTACACGTGCATTAACGTGCAGTAGACGTGTTTCCAAAATATTCCAAAATCGTATATTCTGGATCGTATAGGATTGTAGCCGTTCTTAGACTCCATTGCAATAGAGAATGGTACATGACGTCACATGCGCAATAAACGAATATTGGTAGCCAGCAAAGCCTCATTGCTACGTAACAAACAGTGGTAGCCGGTAAGGGGGCGTAATTGACACCAGACTTCGCGTAGCTCTTGGTGACGACATGTACCATTCTCTATCGCAGCCATAGAACTATAAACAACATATACAGGGTGTGTCAAATAAAAGAGCAAATTTTGCTTGGGTGTTAACTACACAACATATAAAACACAAACCCACCGAAACCGGATTTCATCATTAAAGAATAAAAAAAGTAAAATTTAGAGCCAAAAATTCTTTAGTCCGGGCCTGATGCAAGGAAACGTCATGTTAAGCACCCCCTAAACGTGGTATTAAGTATAAATACATTGCACTCATTTAGTATTATTCTTAATGGTATGCCGTAAGTTCATTTAACGTCATTCTGAATAAATAAAGGCCCTTGTAAAAATAGCAAAACTGAGGCATTTTAAATTTCTTCTTTTTATAAAATAAACATTCCTTTTTTGTTAAGAGAATTCTACGTAAGTCTACAAAGTATTGTTTTTAATATCCTGATAAGACGTTCGAGTTTCACCGGATATGCGACTTCAGTAGTTACAAAAAACGTAAGTATTTTTCTTTTGCTTTGTCGAATCGAGAGTTAGTTGTTAATAAACGGTACCACATGAATCTGAGTTATTTCTTTTGGATTTATTTAATCATATAACGCAAAATGAATTGAATCGAATTACACAGAAATAAATGTAGATACAGAAAATTTGCAAACACGCCTTTTTACTATGATATTGCGTGAAAATGAATCTATACATTCCCGCGCTTTTGCCGATGCATCAAGCTTCGATTTTCTTTATATGAAATCATGATGGTCCTGAAAAGGATCGTTTTTTCGAGACGGGAAAAATTTAAATAAAATGTTCGAAGTGACCCTGCACTCCAAGCCGCGATCCACACAAAACTAATAGCGGTAATGGCTGAATGATAGTGGTATGTGGGGGTATAGTCGGGACAGCATTTAGGTTGGGCACAGGTGCGGCTCTAGCCCACGGCATTTATCAAATATTTTTTTCTCGTTAATGCCTACAGATAGACAGCTGCTACATATTATTATATTTACCTCTATATCTGATACACCCTGTATATTTAAAAGACAACTTACCTACGGAATTTAATTTGACTGTTAGGTGCCTACATATTTTGACATCTGTAAGCGCAGCAATATTGCACCATTTTGTTAATCAGAAATTAAATAACACAAAATATGTTCGAAAGTAACGTCAAAACACCCTCTAAACACATGCAACAGACAGAATAAGGGATTCCTTAAACAGCAGTCGCACCCTTCTAACACGCAAGACCTAAAATTTTAAATCTCGCTCTGTTACGTTCGCATTCCAGTAGTTATATACCTTTCAATGATTGCAGCGGACTCTATCTTCGGTTGTGGCCACTGACCATTAAGAACAGATTTTGAACTGGACCAATATTACACTTTGAAAATGATTTCGTATCCAGTGACCGACAGCGTTATTTTACCACGCTAATGTGAAACTATAATTATTGTTCTTTAAATTATTTAATATTGATAGGAGATAATTTATTGCCAAACAAAAACATGTTGCATAAGACTCATCGTCGATAAATATATGAACAGAAGCACACTATAATCAATATATCTATCGATGAATTAAAAAAATACGCCTTACCGTTATGGCTTAGCTTTAAAGAAGACAGTCACAAAGTTTTTTGTTTTTAATGCTAAAACATACTGAAAATTGAGGAGGACGCCGATGTGGTCTCTTTATTGGCTACGGTAACTGGAGGTCATACCCCTTTAACTCCTTCTAGCGACGCCGAGGTGTCGGCTATAATAAACAATCTGACTGTTGGAAAGGCCCCCGGTCCCGATAATATCTCGAACCGCGCCCTCAAGCATTTGCCTCGCCCTGTGGTTGGGGCGTTTGTTAAAATAATTAATGCTGTCTTGCTCCTTGGTTACTTCCCGGTCATTGCTATCCCGAAACCAGGAAAAGACCATCTGTTCCCGCAAAATTATCGTCCGATTAGTCTACTCTCCTCTCTTTCGAAAGTCGTTGAGGCAATTATCCTCTCGCGATTGCGCGATGAGTTGTTAGACATCAATCCTCTCCCTGACGAGCAATTTGGCTTTAGAGCAGGACTCTCAACCGATTATCAGCTCTTAAGGTTGACCGAAGCGATCAGGGACAGTTTTGAGAGGAGAGAGACCACTGTGGCGGTCTTTTTGGATTTCGAACGAGCTTTCGATTCGGTCTGGCATGACGGTCTATTATGCAAGATGGCAAGAATTGGAGTTAGCCCCGGTATGGTGGGGCTGATCAAATCTTATTTGTCGGGGTGCACCTTTGCGGTTAGGGTCGGCGGGGTTTTATCCTCCGTTCGCTCTGTCGGGGTCCGGGGTCCCTCAAGGGTCGCTCTTGGGACCCGAGCTCTTTATCCTCCATACGAGCGATATACCTACACACCCGGCCGTCAATCTTGCTATATATGCGGACGATACAGCGGTTTATTCCGCCGGGAAAAATGAGGCCATGCTTATCCGCAGGGTACAGGCGGCGATAGATGATATCACTTTGTGGGCTGAGAGGTGGAAGCTGGTGGTGAACTCTGGGAAGACAGTTGCGGTCCGCTTCACGCGACGCAGAACCATCCCGGCGGACAGAATAGAGGTTGGGGGCGACATCATCCCGTGGGCGGACCGGGTTAAATATCTGGGGCTCGTCTTGGACCGGGGTTTGACATTTCGTCATCATGCTAGTCAAACTAAGGATCGGTTTCAGGCTGCGAAGATGCAATTAATGCCGCTTCTATCCAGGCGAAGCGAACTTAACGTTAGGTCTAAGCTTCTGCTTTACACTGCATGCCTGAGGCCGATCCTGACATATGGGGCGCTCGCTCTCTGCACCATGGCCGAGTCGCACCTCACCGCCATGGAGGTCCTGCAGAACCGCATGTTGCGGCTCATCGTTGGGGCTCCATGGATGGTGAAGAATCAACAGCTTCGCGACGATCTTAACATCCCAACAGTCAAGGACTACTTACTAGAATTGGCTGCCCGGTCATGGCTGAGGGCGGGCGAATCTCTCAACCCCCTTATTGCCCGTGTCATTGAGCCCCCAGGATAAGCCTCCACCTACAATCCGGGTCCGCCGAATACAAGACGTCATTGATCTGTCCGCCATGCGGACTGCTAAGTTAAATCTTAGATGATTTAAATTCAGGCACGTCGCAGTTGGTGCCACTCCCCATCGGGTTTATTAACCTATTCAAACACTCACCGGCGAAACATTGTGCACGCCGCTATTACAAGATAAAGGTGCCACAGAGACCAGTGGTCTGGCACCAGGAGGACTACGTGACCGCTGATGACATATTGAAAATTTGTATACAAAATTCCTACGAACTCCTATGTTATGTATAAGTAATTAGCCTGCTTGCCTCTGGTAACACTTTTGGATGTAGTACCTGCTGCTACATGCGAGTCTATGTTTTCAACGTTGTCCGCCATAAATAGACCCCAAAGACTGTCACTCAGTCACCAAAGAATGGCTCATTTAGTATTTTTAGCCTTTGAGCAGAAAAGAACTGAAAACGCAAATATTGAAAGTGTATTAGTTAATTTTAATAATAAAAAGAATAAGAAAGTACAGTTGCATTAAAGTACGACCTTTACATTTTACCTAACACCTACGTTTTTTATTTTCTACCTAATGTCGAGTACCACAATAAAATCATCTTCCAAAGCAAAGCGTATTACCACTACCATGCAGTTTTTTTACCCCTATGTTCCCTACGTCTATGTTTTATATTATTTTTTAATAAGTGGAAGAATAATGAGATTTCCGTCTTAAATTCTCATTCAGTTATTCTTCCACTTATTAAGTATAAGTATTTACGAATTTCTCCGTATAATACTTTTAGGTTGAGCAGTAGCATGGAGATCCTTGGTAAGGCGAAACATATGTATGCTAATATCAACTGAATGTTACACACGTTTTTAATGTGGCCTAATTTTCTTAATAGCCTGTGTACTCACAGTTTATTTTTATTACCAAGTTTAATTAGACTAAATAGAGAAGTACTTAAATAATAGAAATAATTTATAAAGCCAAATAAACATATTATTAAGGTGTTCCGATATCTATAATGTAAAAAAGAAAACCAATCCCTAACTCATTAACATTGTTGCTCCATGTTAACTTTTTATTTGCCCGCCCTAGGAAATTGTTGCCCCTTCTGGAAGTTGATTCTGGCTACGGCCCTGATTTCAGGCAAGGCAGGTACGGTACAAGTAACTTGTTAGAATATGATAAATTGGATGTTATTTTATTAACTCAAACTTGGACTGCTTTTAACTTAGTTGATTCTGAACTTTTTGATGACACCTCTGTGTTTTTAGATCTGATAGAGAGCGATCTCGTGACGGTGGGGTTATGATTAGTGTGAAATCTAGCATTACTTGTAGAAAAATTGATTTTGAACTTGGTGATAATCTCATGGCACACAATGTGGATTTGGTCGCCGTACAAATACGTTTAGATCGGGAAAATATTAATATTATCCTAGTTTACGTACCATCTTCAATACCTTCTTCCATTCTTAATCTTAATCACTATTTCAATACCTTCGAGACGCATGCCCTCTTTGATTTGCTATATTTGTTTGTTGAGAGATTTTAATATACCGGATTTACAAGATAACGATTCCTCTCGATCATTTAACGTTAGCAATTTTATAGCATCGAACAATGCATGTCAAATCTGTTCCATCTCTAATCACAACGGTAGATATTCGGATTTAATATTTTGTCCGTCTAAATCATAGGTTCCCATCGGGGGACGCTGGAGATTTTCGTGGGGACGTTAGCGGGTCCAAAGGCAAATGAGGGGCGTTATGACAGTCAAGGGGGCGCTCGCGGCGTACCTACCTAATTAGAAAATTAACATAATAAAATACTTTGAAAAAAGATCTACTTTCATAAAAAAAAAACCATTTTATCTAGCAGTCTAAGATGTTTATCTTATTATTATGGCGAAAATAAACATTAAAATATTTAAATAAGCGTTAAGTATAAACTTACTAATTGATTCGGTTTACGACTGTCGGTAACAAGTCTATGCAAGTTGGTAAGCAAAGACGTAATTTACCCAATCAAGCATGTTTCGACAAGAATACGGGAACTTGTAACGACCTGTTTACAGGGCAAGTGCACCGGGGCACAACAAACAAACAACGGCATACAATTTGTTGCGTGCTCGAAAAGTCTTTAAAAGGCAGGGATAGCTCTTCTTATGTCTTATTGTTTTTGTGTGCTTCACCAATGATCCATACTCACGCGTGACTGATAAAGTAAAGAAGTCATTATAGCCATTAGTTTTATAACTTTCTATAAATCGGTTGAAAAATTAATGCATTGAAATTCTAAATTCCGAAACTAAGAACTGCAACAAACCAATTATTACCTGTGTGTTTAATTTGCCAAAAAGTCTTTTCAAATGAAGCCATGAAACCTTCTAGACTCCAAGAGCATTTGAATAAAATACATGCTGATAAAAAGAACAAAGGTTTATCCTATTTTCAAGGACTTGAAAAGAAATATTTAAAACAGCCAACTATATCAAACCTTTTTGCATCGTGTTTTAAACAAGAAGATGATGGACTACGAACTTCATATAATATTTCATTATTAATCGCAAAAACGGGAAAACCACACACAATTGGTGAGGAATTAATTATGCCGCCAGTCAAAGAGGTAATCGAAACTGTTCTTCACCATACAACACCATCAGATATCATCAAAAAAATTCCTTTGAATAATAATACAGTGCAAAGAAGAATCTATGAAATGGCTAAAGACGTTGAACTAGCATTATGTGATTACTTAAAGACTTCCAAATTTTCCATTCAACTCGATGAATCAACTTTACCATATAACGAAGCACTACTCTTGGCTTATGTTCGCTTCATAAAAGAAGAAAAAAATTGTCAAGAGTTATTATTTGCAAAAAATTTGGACACCGATACAAAGGGAGAATCCATATTTAATACCATGTACGTTCTTTTTTTTTTTCAAGAGAAAGAAATTCCTATTCGAAATATTTTGTCAGTTGCTATAAATGGTGCTCTAGCAATGACGGAACGTCATAAGGGTTTCATCGCGCATTTAAAACAAGCAATACTAAATGCACTCGCTGTACATTGTGTTATTCATCGTCAGCACTTGGTTGCAAAAAATCAACAACATTGTAAGAAGGTAATTCATTAAATGACAGATTATTGGACAACTTTGTAGTGAACATGATGAAGACTATAATCGCTTGCTGATTATAGTCGACACAGAAGTACGATGGCTCTCGAAAGGTGTTTGTCTCAATCGGGACTTCCAGAAAACAGAAACGATGAACTGCGCGGAAAGTTGATTGCGTCCAGAAATGACATCGCTTATTTGACAGACCTTTTTAAAATATTTAATGACGTTAATTTGCAATTGCAAGGTGATGAGTTGAATTTAATAAAAACAAAAAACGTCATAGCTGCTTTTGTAGGAAAACTTCTTCTATTCAAACGAAATCTAAGAAGAGGTGAATACAGCCACTTTCCTACATTATCAGCATTATCGGTAAAATAGAAAGATTTACTTACTTACTGCCAACACCTGGACGCTCTTCGTGCTGATTTTATAGAACTATTCCAGGATATTTTAAATATGAATATACCAAGCTGGGTTTTAGACCCTTTCGCAAATGCTGATACAGCAGAATCACGAAATTTAGAAGAAGAACTCGTGGAACTCACAACTAATGAAGAATTAAAAGTAAAATTCAGAAATAAATACCAAGAGTTCTGGCTTCAAAAATCAATATCAGCTCTCCACCCTGGATTGTGGGAAATAGTACTGAAATTTTTAATTGCGTCTCCTTCATTATATTCAACTGAGCGTGGGTTTAATGCGGTAGCTAATTTACTGTCTAAGAAAAGGAATAGACTGCTGATTACTGAGCGTGGTGATTTGCGACTGATGTGAAATTATTGAAAGCCGACATTAACAAATTGTTAAAACTCTACCAGCCTCAACTATTTCATTGATATTTATGTTTCTTATTGAATTTTGTTTTTTTATTATATTTTTTTACTAATAATGATTAATCATCTTGTCTTTGCCTTTGTGCAGTACCCCAGTGCGGGGTGCTCCAGCTTTGTATATTGTCTTGCATTTGTTGATTGTTATAATTTTGTTAATAACACTTTCTATGGTCTTTGTCTGATTTAATTGTTCTTATTATAACATGTTTTTTTATTTTTAAATAATTAATAAGTACGACCCTCAGCCACGACCACGAGTAGCACGATTAATATTGATGCAGCATGTGCCAAACTTTATGAGATTTTCCGAAATTGTTTCGAATTAAGTATTCCGATGCATCGTAGCCAACGTACCTACTTTATTTCCCCGTTGGTTCTCCAATCGAACTAAGAATCTAATCAAAACTAAAATTTTCTAGAAGTACAAATATATATCTCAATGGCTTCATGTGAATCAGCCTTTATGTGATATATTCTTTTGAGTTCGTAGTGTGTTATAGTAGTTGTCGATGATCATTGCCTGTAGTTTTTTGACGATCCTAGAAGTTCTCTAAGTAAGCCAAAAGTATATGTTGTCCTTTGGGGCACCCATGATTTTTTCACCAACTATAGTTACTACACACCCAAACAATATGTACAAATTGCAACTCGATACAGAGGCTATAACCTAGTAAAATAAAATAATATTAATTAAATAAACGTTTATATTATTGTATTCATTTGGCATTTCTATTTGTTACATGTGGTATAAAAGTAACACGTGCTCCATCATCGTAACATACAAAAAAAAATGTATGTATATTAAAGCATTTATTCCAGCCACATTGCTGTAGGAAATCAAATACAATTATCAAAGTACCTTATTTTGACAATGAGAAATTATTATTATTCTAATATACATACAAAAAAAAGGTATTAATTTGAATTTTATAAATTTCCTAGCTTTTATTTAAGCAAAAACCACAGAAAATGTAACATTATATTCTTTTATTATAATTATTAATCCTACATTTAAAATTATTCATACATTATGTAAAATGGTATCACTCAAATATCTGCCCCTGGAAATTCTGTAGCAGTTAATTTCCTTGAGATACTTTTCGATAACTTTTCCATAAGTTTCAGGGATATTGTGGCTATAACGTGACGAATGTTATTTCTTAGGTAGTACGACGTTGCAAGTTTGTTTGCGTAGATTCGACTCTTCAAAAACCTCAAGAAATAAGATAGTAGTGTTAATTAATTTTCATGATTTTGATGGACAATTGACATTACCGCTACTTGAAATATATTCTATGTCTCTAAACTTTTCACACAAAACATGTAACATGAACGCGATACATGCACTGAACCAGAAATAGGTTGTAAAACAATGAAAGAAATCACTGTTCACATGAAATAGAAATCTAAAGCAAGCGTGTGAGTCAGACGGCCATCGAAGATCAGCTATTGAAAGTACCGCAATAAATATTGTGTTTAAGAATATTTAATATTTACTAATTATAATAATAAAGTGTAGTATTATTCTAGGATGATATCGCGCGCAAATTAGTAACTATAGTATTTCAAAATGAAGTACCATTCATATCTTTCTTACGGTAAAAATTACGAAAATAAAATAATAAATATAAGGAAGTTATTCCTGAAAAATGCATCAAAATAGTGTTTTAAGAAAAAAAAAGCCACTTGCTTAAGTAAATAAACAAAGAAAATGAAAATTGTGTTTCACGTTCTTCGTAAGAAATACATCCGCTTACGCTTGGAATATCAATTATATTTTATTCGACGATCTACCCTTAAATAACTTATGTGCTTTGTGTCGTGTTATGTTTTCGTCGATATAAAATCACAAAAACACTTGAATAGTTTTGCGTTAGTTAGGTGGGAGAATGTAAACAAGTGACCCGTGTTTGTGCAGTTTAAAGACTTAAATATATGCAATTTCAAAGAAAATGCGTTAGTATCTGTATTTAGGTAGGTAAGGATAAGAATTGCTTCTGAATTTGTCTACATTAATTTTTTGTGCTGGACTTATTCAACAAACAAGGTAGTAAATTACTGCCAACTGAGCGAAACTGATTCAAAACTTTTAAAATTATTAAATTGGGTGGAAGTTGGCCCGAGATTGACCCCACCACGAGCCGCCACTGCTCGGTACTAATCAAAATGGCGACTAGCAATAAGCCCAAATAGTTTCAACCGCGCAATCCAACATTAACAATAATTATTGTTCCTGCGTATGATGCAGTACTGGTCCGCCATATCTGTAAGTGTAAAATCCACTAAGCACATATTTTTTTATTCAAACATTTATAACCAAAACAGCCTTGCGTGTTATGGAAACATCGGTTATCCCATACAAATCTGAATTTCTAGAAAAAAAAAATTAATAACACTTTTCATTATATCACACAAACACGTCCACTTCTTGGCACACGCTAATGCGATAATTATAACGTTTCTTTGGCATCCAACGTATGGAGGAAGAAATAATCGACGAGGGTGAAGGGAGACGCCTTTTTTGCAGAAATGTCGTAAAATACGCTGCGGACCTCTGAACATTAATCAAAGCGGAAATTTGTGAGTTTTAGAATTGGCCCTGACAACTACATCACTCTTGTATTGTTGGCGCTCGCACGCGAAGTACGAGAAAGAGTTGTAAACGAGGAACGACGAGAAAACGTGGTCACACAGCCGAACGTGTCCCTTTTTCTCTACCAGGGCCCGCTTGTTGTGCCGAATGAATAATGGGAAATTGTATATAATAGGGTAGGTTAAATAAAATAAAATTTACGAGTTCTAATTAGCTGAATATTCACGGTGGCGTATACAAGGTGAAAGTGTTGACTACACCATTGTATTACAAAGTTTAGAGATTACAGCAATGCTATTATGACTGTATTTCACTTTTTATGGGATGCTTTGAATGGGAACAAAAGAATATCATTTTACGTCAGAGATTATAGTTTGCATTTAGGAATTCCAAAGATATTACTTATAATAAATCTATATTCTTTAGAGAAGCGTCAATTGGGCGAACAAACTATGAAACACTTCCAGAAAATGGATAGACAGATAGAGATTGGTAATATACCGGGTATTTCACGTAACTGGTTTTTCTTTTCCTTTTCTTTTTCCCCAATTGCTTTTTATTTTCCCTTTTCCTCATTTTCGTTTTCTAACTCACTTTTCTTATTCTCCTTCCCCTGTTGCCTTCTGTCTTTTCCCAACTCTCTTATCATTCTTTGTTTCCTTGGTTCCTGTTCCCTTTTCCCAATCCCCCTTCCCTTATTCTGTTTACGTATTCCCTTTTCCGCATTTCCTATTCTCTTTTCCATGTTCCAAAACAACTCCAACATCTTTCACAGAGGTTCTTCTTTCAATGAATGTGTTGTTAATGCGGTAGGAGATATTTAAATAATTAGTTTTTCTGATTGTTAATAAACAGAGTGAACATGAGTGGACCAAGATTAGAGCCCTTCGGTACCCCCCGATGTTGGGCGAAATGATTTTGACTTATCTGTGACAGACATTACGGAAATATCTGAATACATTGCAGAGCACTCAAATGTATCAGTCCAAGTACCTGCGGGCGAGTAAACTTCTGCGAAAGTGGACGCAAAAGCATTAACAATAGACTGCGGATCAGTGTATTCTTGATCATTCGTTCTAGCAAGATGATTGATAAAGCGAAAAGTTCTTAATAATTTTCAACTTTGAGAACGTTCCGTTTTCGGGCAAGTATTATAAACCGAAACGAATACGAGGTTTATAATTGCCGAAGGCCTGCAATAGCACTTTCCTCGCGTGGTTTAAATACGATTTTTTCCAAGCCAGTCCAATTTTAACTAAATGCCTAAAAATAATAAAGACATACCTGTGAGTGACATGATAGATAGTAGGCTTAATCTGTCAATTTTTTTTTGAAAACTATCAAGTTAGAATCGTTTTAAAAGTGTTTAATAATAGTTTAATTGAATTTTAATACCTAATAATTTTAATTATCTCATAAATGGGCTCAGACTGGGTCGAATGTACTAATGTCATATATCAATAATGTCACGTATTATAAGATGTACAGTTTCATCATGTCAATGTCACTTATTTTCCGCTCTAGGGTGGAAAAGTACAACTTTCCTCACTCAAATGAGGGAGGAAAGTGACACTTTCCTCCCTGCTGGGAAAAAAATATTTAACGTAGTTGGTCGCCCATTTGATATAGTTCTTCGTGAGAAATCAAATCGTTAGATAAAGCATTGGACGTTAAAATTTGAAAAATAGTGCAAAGTTCAACTAAACTGGAGCTTCGAATTTCTAGTTTAACTGTTAGGCCAAGTGTTTTAAAAAACACGTTCGTTTTGAATCATTCTTCATTGGAGTCGATATGGAAATAATATTATTAGGTTCGTAGAAACATTTTTTTTTGTTCAAATATCCTTTTTTCTGTTAAATCCTGTAATTATACCATCCCAAACAAATGCTTGACAGTTTATTTATTCAGAATGATGATGTTAAAATGATAAATTAAAAGAACTTTTAATGTCTAAAGCAAGCGGAGAGCTTCTAATGCATCATAGCTTGACGACCATCTGATAAATGTTAATTTCTTCAAAGTTGTTTTGCTTCTTGTTAAATTAAAGATTCCCACTTGGCAAAATAATTTGACTATAACGTCGTTTAAACGTTATCCTATGACGCGAAATATTTCAAAAACATGTACAATGTACCTACCACATGCAGTAACATCTCTACAACTGTTTAATGTCCGCCTAAGCAATATTTCTCAGTGATGTTAATACAAGATCTTGGAGTAACATTACTTTAACATGACGATTATTGTTGGAGTATATAGCTCTTCCGTAACATTTCTAATATGTTTTGAAAGAAATGTTGATACAGTACTGCAATTAAATGCTTCTATAAATATATTTCTATTAGGATTTTTTATTTACTGGAAAGTTCTTTCTGCATTATACAAGAAGCATGTTGCTGAGGTTATTTATCGAGAGGTCATATTAATTAACATAAAACGGAATCTCATTCAGTCTTATTGAAATTCAATGTTAATATTATAATTTCATGTCAAACTCGATAGATGCAGAGATCGGGCCCCTCTGTTTATACGAATTTATCTTCAGTTGCTTCAATAGCTAGCAGCATGTTTTTGAATGAAATTATAATATTAACATTAAGTCTTTTTTTGTAGTTATATTTACAGAAACATTAAAATAGTCAATCATATACCATATAGTTTTATGCAAAAACTAAATAGTAATTGTTTCTAAGGGACCTTTTTATGCTGCGTCCAAAAGATACCTCATAAACACTTTCGAATAGACTAAGTCATACCCTAATCCATAAAGCTTTTTATAAAGGCAAGCCGTTATGTTTAAGAATTTGTTGGTTAAAGCAGCACCAGTTTGCCCCAGCTAAGAAAAATCCTAAGAAAGACAATTGCAACTACATCTTGAACAATCATACCTATCTTAGTTTGATCAGCTTTTGAATTTATACTAACTGTATCTATTATTATCGAATAAAACAGTACCCCTTCTACTTGCCTGATTACCTACTTGATTTTTTTATAGCAATTTAATATCATCCTGATTATTTCATTTTTGACACATGGGCTTTAATAAGTAATTACATTTATCTTTTTATTTTCTAGTAAATTAAATCATACTTACAGAAAGCAAGTGAATTACAAAAGGAAACATTCCAGAATTAGAAAGATTTACAATTTCGTCATGTCGTCTGAGGCTAATTCTCCAGTATTTTTACGAATGAATTATATTTATACGCAAAAATTATGTAATCCTGCTGAAATACATACGGCACAATTAGATTATCAACCTTTTTGTTGATGGAACTGTGCTTAATTTTAAATGAAAGACATGAATATAAATTTGTCAATACAAAGTTTCTAAAAGTACTTAAATTTTAATTTTAATTTTCATTCTAAAAGTAAAATGCACTTTATAAATGGTGACGACCAGATGGGATCTCTTGGACCTGTGTTCCGCAAAACACACGGAACACCGGTAGTTACGCTACTGCTTTTACACACTCTCAATCTTTTTCTCTCAGAAAATAAAATTTTCTTTCTATACTGCGACTGCTAGTGTCTGTCTGTTGTATGTCTGGTACCGCAATATCAACAAAAATCTCCTTGTCGTACTAAACTTTAATTGAAAAGAGTCTTCTGTTAAATAAACTTCTTAAGGGAAATGTAACATTCTGATTGGTGTGCTCGTAGTTCACACTCGCATACAGTTATCTTAAAAAAAAATAAGTTCGAAGCAGAAAAAGATACCCGAAAATTACAATTTGCTCGGCCAAAAAATCTAATACAAATGTCGTGCGTTAAGTCATTTACAGCGCTCGAATTCTTCTTTCTCATCTTCTGAAAATGAATTCTCGCACTGTTAGCGACACCTACCGCACTGTAATATAAATAGCTACTTCACTATTTCAAATAGTGTAGGCAGAGCCTGCGCACATTAACCTAAAAAAAACGGTTTTGTCAAACTCGTGTTTTTTTTCTTTTTCGTTTAGATCACCAATAGGAAATTTCTACCGCCTTTCAAAATAACAAAACGTTTCTAAAATATGAAAATATTTCTAATTGATTTTGTTTTCTTTTTCTTTTTTCTCATTGATCTCAATGCATTAAATCTAAACATAAAATAGGGTGGTTTAAAGCATCCGCAAATAACTTTTTTTATTATTATTATGTAACTGTGTTTACTAATATAGGCAAGAACTGGATGCAACTCTTCGTTGATTCAAGTGCCGCCCCATTAATTTTTTTTTTTCGATATAGAAAAATTCGTCTTACAGAAGTTCGAGTTATGAGAGTTCGACTGTATCTAAATTTTATCAATAAAACTTCTAAATAATTATTGTCTTTTTCATAATTACATTTATTATAAAGTATATTGTGAAAATATTTATACAATTGTAATAAATAAAAAAAAGTTGATTTGTATATCCGTGTGTGGCTCTTTATACAAAATAAAAACACACTTACTTACCATATGAATACCTTAGTGCTTTTCTGTTTATTGCAGCACGACTTTTAAGATTAACATATCACCAATTTCTAGTTATCTAATGAGTTTGAAAAAAAACTTGTTTTCATGTTTAGAAAAAAAGTTTTGTTACCATTACTAAATGCTATTACCTTTAAATAATGGATAATACACATTTCATTATAAACTGTTCGACTTTACCTCTAAAAACAGCAATATTTTCCCTTTACAACAAATAAAACTCCGTTAATTTGGAAAAAAGAACTTCATTTATTTATTAATCATACTTTCAGGAGATAACAATAAGATGGAAACATCTCCCAGCCAGATAATTCCCTCTCTACTTCAATTTCTTCTTTGGGCGCAAATTGTTTGTGTGTCCACATTTAGTTTTGCGACAATTAGTTGCCCTTGGATGTAATCTAGCATAACACTTGCGGCAGATCATCTTGTCACAATTGTATTTTTGTGCCAGCAAACGAAGTGACGGCTCAATGATACCACCTCTCAAACGCAATACTAAATGCAGAGTGGACTCCTTCTGGATGTTGTAATCGGAGAGAGTACGACCATCTTCTAGTTGTTTACCAGCAAAGATCAATCGTTGCTGATCAGGGGGGATGCCTTCTTTGTCTTGGATCTTGGCCTTAACATTTTCGATTGTATCTGAGGGTTCGACCTCAAGGGTGATGGTCTTCCCCGTTAACGTCTTCACGAAAATTTGCATTGTGGCGTCTCTGTATAAACAAAAATTTCATTTGTCAGATATATTTGACATAACCGCAACCATGCTGGAATGCGAATAACATTTTCTACCGTAAAACTATGCTAACTTCTGGAATTTAATAATCTACTCTATACAGTACGAAATAAACTGAAAGTTTAGGAATTGAATTGTGCAAAATAGTTACAATAACATAAGAATTATATTCACTTACGTATCTTAAAACGTGCTTGCCACAACTTTCCCGAATGAGAGACAGACAATTGCAATCTAATTTACCGACATATTAAGTTGGCTGTGCTTTCCGGCTAAAAATTGAGCGAAATTCAAATATATTTTGAAAAAATTAGAAATATACTAGTTCTCTTTATAAATAACTAATGCAAACGGTAAATAAAAATTTTTATGATCTAAAGAAAATCCATGTTTTATTATTAGTACAGCTATACGCAAACATTTTTTTTTTTTGATGAAGGAGAAAGGTCATGCTGCACTTCGATTCATTTCATCTGCTGCCGACTAGGGCATGTTTTGCGACATTTGTGTAAAATATATCAATTAAGCAATCAATAACATAACTTGTTGAATTCGAAGTATTATGGGGAAGGAAAGAGTTTTTTTTTTGGGTGCCAGGCGTTAAACGTGAAAGGAACGTACACAGTCAAACGTCGGGGCAGCTAATAGCCTCTTTTCAATGATTCCAACATGAAAGAAAATCGGAAAAGCGCTTTGTCAAAACCAACATTGCGCAGATGGCAGCACTGAAATGAACCGATTACCGATTACCATATGTAAACATAACCTCACATAACGCAATATAACGTAGTTTTTGTTTTCAATACTTGTGTTCCTTGTACCATGTCCGAAGATAGTGTATGTAAAATTAAACCAGAATTTGTCTTACCAGAATGTGACCGCGAAATTGCTTTACAATGTGTATCACAGAAGGATAAAGATGTTTTAAATGAAACAACAGTTGCATCCGGAGCAGATAAGAAAAGAAAGGCATCTAACAGAATCGAAAAAAAGAAATTAAAAGGCCAAAACAAATCAAGACCAACTTTTAAATGCGATAAAGGTAAAGAACTCTGCAGCTCTTTAATAAACTACACAGATAAACAAAAAACTGTAATTTGTTCAAGAAAGAAGTGTATTTTTCTCCATAACATACAAGAATATTTAAAAGTGAACCCGATGACATAGGCACTGCTTGTTACAATTTCCATGTATCAGGGAAATGTGATAGGGGAATTGGGTGTCGCTTTGGAAAGTGCCACATTTCAGCTGACGGAAATAATGTGATTAATCAGGAGAAACTTGAAAAGTGGAGTCAAAATGGACCGCAAGTTGTTAATATTTTAACATCTGAGTTACAACAATCTTTGAGAAAGAAGCAATATAATTTTAGCTTATCAGATAAACTAATTAAGTATAATGATGAGTTGTATAGAAATAAAGTTGTTCCTGATGTAAGCAATAATAATGTGGGCAACAATACTGCTGAAACAAGTGGAGCAATAACTGATGAAGATGTTATTGTGGTGCTGAAGAGGGAAAAGAAGAAGTTAGATGTTCGAGATAAATTGATCCTGAGTCCTTTAACAACAGTTGGAAATCTACCATTTAGGCGAATATGCAAAGAGTATGGGGCAGATATTACTTGTGGTGAAATGGCTATGTGCACAGCATTGTTGCAAGGAGCTCCACAGGAATGGGCTTTAGTTAAAAGACATTACACAGAGAATATTTTCGGTGTACAACTTTGTGCCAATAATCCTTATGTACTAACAAAATGTGGTCAATTGTTAGAGAAGGAGATGAATATAGATTTTATAGATTTAAACTTAGGATGTCCAATCGAGCTTGTATACAAACAAGGAGGTGGTTGTGGTCTATTAAGACGTCCTAAGGTTCTAGAATTGTGTATTAGGAACTTGAGTAATATTCTTTCAATTCCACTTACTGTAAAAACGAGAACTGGAGTTTATAATAATGAAAACATTGCCCATAATTTAGTGCCAAAGTTTAAGGAATGGGGTGCTTCTGCTGTTACAGTGCATGGCAGATCTAGAGAACAAAGGTACACAAAATTAGCAGATTGGAATTATATAGAACAATGTGCCAATACTGTTCATCCTTTCCCTGTCATAGGAAATGGAGATATTTTAAGTTACGAAGATTATAAATTAGTACGAGAAAAATGTAAGAGCATAGTAAGTGTAATGATTGGTAGAGGGGCATTAATAAAGCCCTGGATTTTTACTGAGATCAAAGAACAGAAGCTGTGGGACATTTCAAGCAATGAACGATTTGATATATTGAAAAAGTATGTAAATTATGGCCTGGAGCACTGGGGTTCAGATAATAAAGGTGTTGAAAACACCAGACGATTTTTGCTTGAATGGTTATCATTTCTTTACCGTTATGTGCCTGTCGGTCTACTAGAATTACCACCACAAAAAATTAATGAACGACCACCATTTTATAAAGGAAGAGATGATTTGGAGACATTAATGGCGTCACCTGCGGCTTCGGATTGGATTAAATTGAGCGAAATGTTATTAGGACCAGTACCTGAAGGTTTTCAATTTTTACCTAAACATAAAGCAAATTCTTATAAATGAAAATGTTATATTTTCAATATTAATAGTAAATAAATTAAGTTGTAACAATTAACAGATTTATTTATACATTGCATATGATTCATAAATGGACAAATCTTTCTTCGATGGTTCATCAGCTCCTTTAATACCAGTTTCTATGTATTTTTCATAAATATCTATGCTTGTTTTTGATATTTTTGGAATATCGACATTCAGTGATGAATCAGAGGTAAATTTTGACTGGGAAAGATGTGACGCTGACGACATTTTGCTTTTGACTGTCCCATTTGCTTTACATCCAATTAAAACGTATCTAAAATAATTCAATATTTGATTTACAAAACTTACATTTACTTACAGCATTTCTTACTTTTTGTATAATAGTATATCTGAATTATTTGGTTTCTGTGGTTCATATCCGTAAATTTCCTTCATCGACGGAAATAATGAGCTAAATGTAATAGGAGTATTGTCGCTATTTCTTGATGCAGTCATTTGAGATTCATTTGTATTTATACTGCTTTCATCTTCTGATGAATTTGTACCACTGCCTGAACTTGAAGTACTGTAATAATACAATAATGAGATATATTTGCAATATATGTGCAGTGCATCTTTTTTACTTTTAACAAACCCAATTATGTGTGAAAGATATTGAAACTACAGGGAACACAAAACCAGAAGCAACAAGTTGAACTATAACATAATATAATTCGTGAAAGTACCGTCGAATGGAGCAATATGGGACAGTAGGGTAATATGGCGAATCTTGGCGGTTTTCTCATAATAAACAGTAAATATTTTGTTTATTATGAGAAAATCGCAAGATTTAAAAACGCATTTTTGTCCCATATTACCCTACTGTCCCATATCACCCCATTTGACGGTATTTACAAAGTATTTTTTTCTTCAAGCCGAGTAATTCGGAATCAATTTACTTTTTAACAAAACAACTTATGGATACAAATGATTTACAAACATTTTTAGAGCAATTGTTGGTCATTGGTGTTAATGAACAGGCTAATGTAGACTTTAGAGAGAACTGGCAAGCACACCTCTATACTATCATACGCAAAAACATTTGCACAAACATATTCATATTATTTTTAAGATTTAATGATGGAAGCATCAGAGCACACCATCAAGAAAATCAATGGATAAACTTGCACCTATCAGGGAATTGTGTGAGGACTGTGATTAACATACACAGCTAACAAAATTTTATTTATCCGAAGAAAATTATATGACTGGTGAACAACTGACTTCTGTAGTTAAAATTTTGAGAACTTTACTAAAAAAATATTTTTTTTCTAATTTGATGTTACAATAAAGCTGTAAACACACTAGACGGAATACGTTTATTAGTTCTGTTCTCTTTGTTTTATTATCAAATGTTACATTACTATATAATATTTAATAATTATTTCACAAGTCCTGAAGCTGCAAAGTCTTTGTTCAGCAAAATGAACTAAACACAGCATTCAGTACTAATTGTAGGTCTAAAGTTAGTTCTAATTGTGGCTCTAAAGTTAGCGCTAATTATAGCTCTGAAGTTAGCTCTAATTGGAGCTCTACAATTAAGAATTATGAATATAACTTTATTCCTTACTCTCAATCATAGAGCTTTAACGTTCACCTTGGAGCCATTGTTAGATCTAACATTCGCGCCACGATTCAAGCTACCGCTAGAGCCATAATGTGAGCTAACATTAGAGCTACAACGAGATCTAGTACTAGAGTATATTAACTACTATTAAAGCTACAATTAGAACTAATATTAGAGCTAAATTTTGAGTCGACTTCAAAGCTAATATCAGCGCTACGATTAAAACCCGTATTAGAGATACGATTAGAGCTAAGATTAGCGAGCTGCAATTAGAGCTAATAGTAAAGCTAACGCTAGAGGTGCGATCAGAGAGGTTATTTTAGCTCTAGCACCTCTAATCAAAAGTAGCTTTGAATTTAACTCTAATCGTAACTCTTAACTTTAGTATTAGGTCTAATGCTTTACTGTTAGCTTAACATTACGGCTAATATTGTTAACATTCGTGCCAACATTAGAGCTAACGTTAGGGCTAATTTTAGAATTAGAGTTGACTTTAGAGCTACAATTAGCCTAAAAATTTTTACTAGCTTTCCAGCTAGCTCTCACTTTGGAGCAATGGGTAGTAAGCCACCAGTAACCATTAAATAGAAACATGTAATATTATTTCGATGGTCTCTCACACACAAACAACAGTATTCTCAGCTATCTCTCGCTGTCGTGTCATCTCACGAGTCCAGTGTTGCGAATTTAACATGGTGTACATAAGGATAAAACACAAAAAAGGAAACATTGGTTCACCTAGCATTTATATAAATGACAATTGCCGTTTTATTCATATATTATCTTTATTACTTATTGCTTCATTATCCCTAAGTTACTTTTTCATCTTTTAGTTTTGTAAATTTAAGTTTAAATTTGGAATGTTATGATTTTTCTTTTTTTTTATTTTAATTAAAATAACAGCGTGATTGATGTTGTGTCGCTAGAAAAATAGCAGCTGGCACTACTTCATTATTTTAGCACCAAATGCCCCAACTTTCTTCTTTAATTTACTAGGGAAGTGCAATCTGAGCTCAAAATGGTGGGTATTTATCATCTGCTGCTATTTATACTGTGTGAAACATACGAGGTATGTGCATCTTATGTATAATTTGATTATAATAAACAAATTATGATTGTTCTTATTAAATAACAAAACTGTAAGAAACAAACTAAATAACAGTAAACTGAATTAAAAACGAGAATTACTCTAGAAATATTGTTAATTTTTCAGTTATGCCCAACGACCGCCAAACTCAACACCAAAATAATGACTGCAGTGGCACCCGCTCTCTAAATTTATAGTGCAGTCAGGTTGCCAAAGTCGTATCTGCTGAGAACAGCAACTGACCCCTCTTGTCTTATCTCTTCGCTGATACAACCACATAATGATCTGTCCTTAGTAGAGCAAGTAATTTATTGCAAACAATCACCAATATTACCTTGTACTTGAAGTTGTTGAACTCGTAGAACTTTGGCCAGTAAGGGATGGATTTTTCATAGCATTCTTATTTGAAGTTTCTTCCCTCCTTCGTCCCGGCCTTATTCTTATTGTAAATGGACTGTAATTTGTAGTGTTATTTGGCATAAAATCTCGTATTGAATTACAAATTTTATAAGCAAACATGTCATTTAAAACCGTGAATTCGTATGGCCTATGATAATCTGTGTAAGCGTCGATCATCTCTATATACGCAGAATGTACTTGAATTATTTCCGAACAGGGTTTCACAACGTCATTATAGGCATAAGGCAAACTAGCTAACACTTCTGTATTCCACCATTGTGTTAAAGGCCTACTGTTATCAATAGGATTCGGTTTATGATGGAAATAATAATCTGAAGAATACTCCCATATTTGTGGTTTATATTCATCGGGAATAAATATACCCAAGAACAGATTGATGGTGTTTTGTTTCTCAGCATCGGAAAATGTGTTACTGTAATATCTGCTTAGCGTCTGCATTATGTCGTTTCCTTGCGATGTCCATGGCGCGGTTTTTCTATATGTTTTAACTCGATGGACCAATTGTGATCCTCCATACTGTAATGCCAACGTATCGCCATGGTCTTCGTACATGCTTTCCAGCATCCTGACACAATCGGTATCGAATTCTAAACGAGGTGAATCCAATATTCCCAATGCACATAGCTGATACCCTAACACACACTTTCCTATTGCGAATTGTGCCGTATTAGTTCTATCGAGGCAATCGACACAATTTGTCCTTACAATCCCTGTTTGTATGCTACATGAACGAGTCGGATTTGTTTTGCCCTAAAACTGTATTAGGTTTTTGCGCATAGTATTTCGGTTGATTGTGAAATATGCCAGTTTTCATTACAGCATTTCGCGCAATAACGGCTAAGTGTTCCATAACATTGGCGTTGGATTTATTTTTTCTCGCCATATCGAATGTCTTGTATTGAATTTGGAAATCCGGTGGCAAAAATTGGTTTAAGTATTTAACTGCGGTACTTAATTCATCACTAAGCAATCTTTCTTGCCTCTTCTTCTCACGTTGTTTGACTAGATTCAATATTATGATTGTGAACCGTATCGTTTTAACAGCTCGTTAAAATGAGCCCCGCAGTTTCTACAAATGGATCGTAAAGATCGATAGTTATTGCAGGTTTAGCTACCATCTTTCCCATTTCTTGTCTCCAGTGACCTATATTTTATAAAACATACAGTTAGTCAGAAGTATAAAGATTGTCATTAACATTCATTTTAAGAAATTGTTACATATACAATTTATTTTCAAATTTTTATCTACATTTGAGAATATTGGATTGGTTTTTTTTGTCTCTTCAATTGTTTGTCAAAGGTAAACCAGTTAAGCATATCCTGGTGCTTAGAGCATATTTTTTCTTTTAAAATATTTTTATTTATTTCATTAAATTATTTTAGTAACACTTTTATAAGAAAATGTCCAATGTGTGACATCACATTGACACGATACTTACGGCTTTACTTTTTATCCAAAAGGAAAACATGTTCTGATTTTTATCCATAATTAAAAACTAGTCAAACTGTTCAGCTAGAAGGTTAACATGTCAACCATCCAACCAAAAGTATTAATCTTAGCAGTTGGGAATTTAAGTGAATATGAACAAAATTCTTAGGTATTATGGAAGTTTATGAAAATAGATACAGACATTTACAAAGGCTTCTTAATTTATTTTATAGTGTTAGGCATTCAAATAGAAATCCCATTTCTAAATTAATTGTTGGTAAAATGTTTCGAGTAATGGGCAAAGTTAAAAGTTTTGCCAAGAAATGACAGATCAAGAACAGCTGAAAGCAATGATAAAAGAAACTGGATGTTTTATGGGTTGTACCTGACGATCACAATATATCAACCACAACCTTGTCGCAACGTTGCATTAATCTTTTACTGTTAAGCTTATCTGGACAAGGGAAAGTTAAGCAAGTGGGAAGCTTGTTGTAGAAAAATTATTCCTGGTGTTTCGACCACCATACGCAGTTTCGTCAAAAGATTGATGTTTGAGTTGTACTGTGATAAACGAAAACGACACAGCGATCAGTTTTGAGAGCTGCAATAGGACGCTGTGAATATGATGAATGTCTTTTGGTTATGAGCAAGAAAAACGCGATCCGATAAGCATAAATTGGTAAACCCAAGAATTAAGGTGTCTGACAATGTTTCCAAAGACTTGCCAGAAAACAGGATATGGTTTACACATTATTACAGTTATTAGCAGAAATACATTAATTTGTTAATTTATTTATTAATATATTAATTTGTTAGTTTTTGTAAAAAGCTTCCAGCCTTTGTGTGGTGTACACAGTTTACACTACCTTCAAAGGAAGATACAAAAGGTAATTAAAATAGTATAAGTAAAGTAAGAAGAAATAAATCAATATAACCAAATATCAACCAGCAAGCAGAAACAAGTGGTATGGTGGTAAGTCAGGAATGACATCTAAAAAAATGCATGAGTTATTGAAGTACCCCGACAGACATAGATTTTAATGAATTCTTTAAATGGGTAGCTGCAGTAATGAAAATGAGAGGGAAAATGAGACACTAAAAATGGTCAAAAAGAAAAAATAATAACAAAGACTCCATCTTCAAGGCAGACAACTGAGATACTAAATATACTACATACCCTGAAGACCAAAAGTAGTCACTTTCCCTGCGTTATTACCAGAACAAGGGGGTCCGCGTTCCTAGCGAACACACGCACATACGGGTGTCGATTGGAAGTTAGCCGATTGCCCGTATAAATCCTCTAGTTGCTTTGACCGAGTAAGAAAAACACATCCATGTATAAAAACTACATGCGCCCGTAAATCACGTGGAATATTTCAATGCACAGCGATGACGTATATATACAGAACTTATTTGTTCGACACGAACCACAACGCAGCTGTGTTTTCGCAATATTCCACGCATTGGCGGCGTCTTAGATGTAGCTGTTTATTTATATTTGTGCAGCACTCAAATATCTCCGTTCAGGCTTTCATTGAAAAGTAAGAATTGCTAAAATAATTTATATTTGGAATGCGTTTTCAACATTGTAACAAGATAAAATATATAATTGTATTACTTATTTAAATTGGTAATAGTGATATTTTCGTTATTTCTTGTATTTTATTTAAAAAAAAGAAGATAAAACAAGCAGGAATAAAGTGCAGTTGCATTTGAATAGAAGTCTAAAGGAGCCTTGATTGGATTTATTAATATTTAATACATTTTTTTGATGAAATTTAACGTGCCGCTAGATATAACAAATTTACCATCATTTTCAAATGTATTGTGGCAAATTACAGCGTTTTGATATTAATAATATGTAAATTATTTCTAATCAATGATCAAAAGACTTACCAAGTTTTTGTTTTATTATTTTAAATAGTCACTAACTATTTAAAATAATAAAACGGCAATTGTTTCACACCTAACATACTGCGGAGGAAACTATAAGTACAGTCAAAAGAATAAAAAAGAAACAAAAGTGTTGCAAAAAGGAAAAATACTCTATAGTATGGTAGAGTCAAATTCCCAAGTCCCCACTTAAATAAAATTAGGCAAAGAAACATGAAAATAATGCAGAAAAAAGATTAAGTATTCTCAAACATATAAGCTTCAAAACAAGCTTTTATATATACTTGTCATAAAATGAATATTAACGACAATGAACCACCCTTTCCATATAAACTTAAAACAATATGATTTTTTTAATTACCTGGTATTGAGCCACGCATTTGCACAAATGAAGTTATGGACACTCATTTAGAGATGACACCCCAGAATCATGAACCATTTGCTCTGTCTCTACCTCATTGGCAACGTCACCTTGGAAATTAGCACCTCTCTTTAGAAACCTCGTTCCTGCATATTTACAAGATCTCCTTGCAATTAAGGTAACATAAATCGATCTACCAAAAACGCTCATATTCGATTGACCAACAAAACCATGTGTAATATACAAAATCCAGTCTGGATGCAATTCTTTCTCAATATTACTTAATAAATGAGAATTCCATACAAATTTGCGGTGTGGTTTCATTCTGACTCCGAAATTCTGTCTCTCTTTTGAACCATTGAGATCAGCAAACATAGATGGGTTTAACAACTCATCATTTTGCTTATAAGTGCATTCTAAATCATCAATAATGTTTGGAATGATCTGTTTTGGTGGACTTAAATTATGTTGCAAAGTGTGTGTTAAATCATAACTATAACTAAAATAAAAATTACTAGATAAATCAATGTTTTGGAACATCTTTTGATAGCGTGTTTCATCTGGGTGTAGTAATCGTACTGAATCATGTGGAATATATATCATTGAAGTGTGTTCAATTTTATAAATGGTATGGTGCCCAATAACAGCCACCTTCCTTCTTTTTGTTACTAAAATAATGTAATATCCTTCTAAGAATCTAATAAAGCCTAGAATGTGAATTTTAATAACATATTTAAGATAGATTTGATGGTATTTAATTAACTAACCAACTATGCCAAATGCAGATATTATATTCAAACCCATTCTAGGTCTATTACCACCTTCTATCATACTAATGAGGTCATGGATCTCATCCCGAGTATATTCCACTTTGTCATCATATATTACTAATTTTCGTGGTTCTGTCCGGTCTATCTTCAACACTCTATATCTAGTTAAAGTATTATTTGACCCAACTAAGTAAAAATTCTAAAATGTAGTTAATTCATATGTTTTTTTTTTGTTAGGTAACATCCTATGTACACTACCTGTCTGGTTTCATACAATGCAATTTTTTGTATTGAACTAATGATGGGATGAAATGCTACAGAACTCATCTTAATAAAAGTCTGTCTTGTGATTTTCAATTAAGTGTTACTTTAGTGATACACTTTAAAGTAAGACTTCCGTAAGAGGACCACTAATTTGGTGATTTATATGCATATTAACGTAAACAACATGTGTTCCTGAGTGTAAAATAGCTATTCATTTTTTGAGCAAATTAAAAACAGTGTTCGAAAAGTGGTATTTCGAGGTTATGTGCGAGGCGTTTCTGACCGATTTAACATATGGTACTACTGTTACGGAAGGAAAAGTTACTAACGGCCGTTTGCACCGTCTGTGATTAACATTTTAATTAACTAATCAAAGATTAAATTTAATTACGAATTAAATATGATTAGGATTGCACCAAACAAAATTTAATTAATTGATTAGTAATTAAATAGCTTGCGACAGGACATATAGGTTGGTAGTGCGTTAAGTTTAGTTTTTAGTCAAAAATTGTATTTATATTGGGAACATTGTTCCATCATAACGAAAATTGCCGCTATGCGAATGCGCGATTTTAAGCGGCATTTGAAGGTTATTGGAATTTAAGCTGAAGAAAATTGCTACAGAATCAGATATTGAAATAAAAAAAGTTGACTAGTAGTTTTAAAATGGAAATTAATATGTGAATGCAGTTCCGGTTTTTTTTTCATTATGCAATTCTTTTATTTGTTTGTTCTGCAAATGCTCCAATTTTTGATACTTTATTTGACCTCTGTTATTACTTGTTAGAATTATTTTATTATTACCACCATTTCCTTATATATTTTGTTCCTTTTATTTAATAAGTAAATGGTTAATTACATACACAATATTTCTTTTAAAAAAATCAAAGTGATAATGCATTTAAGGAAATAAAATATATTTCGTTTATACAAAGCCAAAGAAACAAATACAAAAAAAAAGATGTTCAAAGTTAATTTCTATATAGCAATGAATTACAAATGTTGAATATAATCATTAATTAGTAATGCCTGTGTCGCAGCCGGTACATCATCAACAGCGTCATAATTCATCTCATGAAGTTGTCCATTTAAAATTTCTTGATTTAATTTTTATTCATTGATTTCCTCTTCACCCACGTTTATGGCTATAGTATCAATAGGTAGAATAGGTATTTTATGCTGTTGTGGTTATGTATAGTATAGTCGTGGTGTAGTCCCAGTCCACAAACATGCTACATATCTGGCCAGATGATGTGAGATCAGAGTATATGGTAATATCCTCAGTAATATCATTTTTATACTCTTTATTTTTAGTTCAAATCATTTCAGAGAAATAACTAAGACTATTATAGTTGTTTGTTAAATTTTTTTGGTACAGGAAAAGAATTTCGTTTTTATAAAAAGTGATCTGTTTTGTAAATGCAATGGAGGGAATTCTAGATTATATTCAGTTTCAAATGAAACTGAGAAAGTGCAAGATGCAAGAATTAATATGTTGTAAAGTCCAGTTTATAATATATAACTGTGGTAGGCAAACTAATAAAACATCAGCTTTTGGTAATTATACAATTAGAGAACGAGGAAATTAACCTGGATAATGAAAGAGTAATCGGAGGCTATAACAATATTGGGCAGAGACAAATAAAACCAGTTCATGTTCAGAAGGGTGAAATTACAATTACATTTTGAGACAATCTCAGCAGGGATGGAGCGATTAACCTATTGCGGAACATCTTCAGATAATTAAACATTATAAATTATTTGATAATTATTTGCAATTAGGTACCTACCTATTGTAATAGTCGATTTTTACACAAAAAATGTAATTGTGGTTGTTGCAGTGTGAAGCAGTGACTCGGGTGCATCATCATCAGGATCAATTTAATTAAGTTTGTTTTTCTTATTATAAAATAAAATTTTTGTAAATTATTTGTCTTTCATTGTGATTTAATTTTTGAAAATTATAAAAAAAATGTTTGATCATTGTAAACATGTCAAAAGTTACAATCATGTTGCATATAGGTATATATACACTGAGAAATTAAATAAAAAATCGTTGTGTTATCTAAATATGGATATTTTTAGCGTTTCACAATTTAGTGGGGACTCAGAAAATTGAATTTTTATGTTGATTTTTGGTTTGTACAAGCAAAACTGATAAAAAACATGGTTTTTTATATAAATGTGTTAAAATAATATAATGATGAGTAGGTTTAAGTAAAATGTGCTGTAAAATCGATAAATATTTCTGAATTTGTGCGTTCAAAATTATGTGGTTCCAAACCGGCATTATATAGACTACCTATGTACATCGAAACTTGAGTAGACACTGAAATGGGATCATTAAATCGAATATGGACTATCTTTTGTGTACACTTACCCTATTTTAGGGCCAAATCAGTGGTCCTCTTACGGAAGTATAGCCCACTTTCAGTATAATCACCATCATTTGACAGATTGTTCGACTATGTAGGTTATGCACAGGAAATGTAAGGTTATGTGAAAAGTCATAAAAACAAAACAAATCCAAACTTCAAAACTATACAGCTCTGTTCTGACTCGAATTCTGAACGGGTCTTGAGAAAACCAAAGGCGGATTAGGTTATCCATTCTATTGCATTTTGTTTGTACATTGTTACTATTTTCTTTCATTTTTCTATTGTTTTTTATTTTTCTAAAAAATGTGCAATATATTACCACACCAAAAAAGGTTAATAATTTTTTTTTTATTTGGAAACAAGACAGAAGAACTGTGCTCGTATGTTACTTGGTGCAGTTTAGAACACATGTTTATGTGTTATGTGTATATCTGTGCCAGACGAATTGAAAATTCCAGTTACTAATGCTCGTTTGTAAAATAGTACTATTTTGAATTGTTCCAAATTGTCCAATCCTACACTTACTCTAGATGAAGAACAAGTTTGAGCTGGTTAAGGGGAATATAAGTTGTGGCTATATGGCTATAGATGTATGTTAAATTGTGAACATATGTTTGCAATATTTTTTAAGAAATTTATTTCGGACATTATTATTCGCCACGTAATAGGGGAAGATACTATCATGTTGTTCAAGACAAAAACACCTGCAGTTTGAGGCTACCATTCCTACAAATACTGAATTACAACTTCATGAGAAGCCTGTCCTTTTGTATCTATTTAGTGCAGTTCTGTACTGTTCAAATTTACCACCACGTGACCCTTAATCACGTGACTTCAATTTTAGAGACGCTACTCCACTTATGACAAACAAAGCTATAATGTAGTATTTTTTCTGCTGCGACTTGAAGGACTTTAATCCTTCAACGGCGGAATTTTCATTAAACAAATTTTGAAAATAACATTTTTTTGGGCAGTATGAGTGAGAATTTGACCAAAAACAATCAGGCAGCAATCAGTTACCATACGGTAACGCTAGTCGTTGGCGGGTTAAGTTCCCAAGTAGCAAAAGTTTAATTTCCCGTAATTATTTCAGAAAATTTAACGCTATGTACAGAGTCCCTTTTTTTTTAAAGAATGGTGGACTAATAAATTGATTCCTAGTAACCAAATTTAAATCGCCCGCCATCATACTTAGCTAATTCAACGTAGAAGTACTAAAAACTATTTCCAGTAGGTAATTTTTTGTTTCAACGTTGGTTCAAAATTACTTAAAAAAATTGCGGGAAATTTAAATTTGTCTATTAGTGCCATAGGCAGTGTTGCGTAAAAATTATAAAAACTTTTGTTGTAACCTTGTTTTTTAACGTTATTTTAACAGAGATTTTCAAATAAATTGTCATAAATGCATGGAAACACCTAATTAATAAATGGTTTAATTAGAATTATGGCATTGTATTACTGAGTATAATTATAAAAGCATAGTAATGTGCATTGCAATAATTAGATCTATGCAAGCCACATTGATTTCTAGCTTATTTTAGAAATTGGCAAACTATTCAAGTTAGCCTATGGGAATTTGACCAATTAGTGCTACCAGTATGAGCACTAAACGTACTGAAATTCAAATTCGCCGCACTGAGATTCAGAATTTTTCTAGTGATTTAGTAGATTGTTGAAAAAAAAAGTGAACGGAGAAAAAATCAGTCCATTTACTTTTATACTTTAAAATCTAACAAATTTTGAAAAAGACGAAATACTTTTCGTGTTATTTATACAATTTTGGGTATTTAATTAGGAAAGGAATAGCTAGATGTAGAAAGATAAATATCGTGCTATTTTGTAAATATATTATTAAAAAATAACAATTTATGTACAATGGAATATAAAACATTTTTAATTGCATACAGAGAGTAATAAGTTCCTTTCTTTTAACAAAACTTTTTTTACAAATATTATTTTAATTACTATAATTATCACCTAAGAAATGATGATAGGCATTACATATAAAGTATTTCCTTCCCTAACGTTTTCAGGTCCATCTGTTCCATACTGTATAGTTGCTGTAGAGGTAGGGCTTTCTGGCTTAAACTTGCCTTCAGTTTCTTCATCCGGTAGAATACTTTCAATTCCCTCGTTTTCGAAATGTTCGATTTTCGTTATTAGTGCATCAGACGTCGATGCCGCTCTATTTACACGTTTCCTATTGTGGGTTTGATAATGTCGTTTCATATCAGATCGTACTCTAAACCGTTTACCGCATAACTCGCACGGATGGGGTTTTTCGCCTAAATATAAAAATAGACAGGCGAATAAAAATTATTAGTTGGAAGGTTAAAATACTAAACAGACCTGTATGTATTCTTCTGTGATTTTGAAGATACGACGATGCTCGGAAGGTTTTCCCACAAAACTCGCACTTATAATTCTTCTCTCCAGTATGAATCCGTCTATGAACGATCAATGAGTACTTGCGCGCAAAATCTTTACCGCAATATTCGCACTGGTATTGTTTCTGATCAGAGTGTATTGATACACAGTGATATTTCAGATCTCCCCACTGTCGGAAATTCCTTCCGCAAAATTCACATCGGTATGGTTTATCACCTAAAAAGTTTATTTCGTAAGTGATGTAAAGAGATTGGATTAGCTGAAATGGGATTAAAGTAAATTTATACATATGTAGATATAAGTCGAATAAATTCAATCTTAAAAAGGGGTCGTAGGCAAGGGAATCTATTGTCGGCAATGTATAATACAGTAGTAAAAAGCTCCAGAATATCCATAACTGGATGCAGATTGAGAGATTCTGTTATTAAAAAAAACGAAAACAAAATCTTCCTATTGCAATCAAAATTAGGCACAAATCAACATTATTTATGAAAGTTGGAAAGTGTTCCAAATACACAAAAATAATAAAGTTTTGATGAGATTCCTTTAATTTTAAATGGAGTACAGCAATTATTTGACAATATACGCCACAAAGAACTCATGCAAATATATGAACAACCCTCAATTGTTGAAGTGATAAGGGCCCAAAGAATGAGATGGTTGGGACATGTCGCCAGGCTACCAGACTCGAGGTTAACAAATCAGGTTCTGGGGGGAAGCATATCAGGTCAGGAAGATCGAGGGGAAGACCAAGAACAAAATGGCTTAAAGGGGTGGAAAGAGATCTGATGGAAGTGGGGGTCAGAGGTTGGAAGAGACTAGTATGAAATAGAACAGAATGTAGAAGAATTTGCAACAAAGCCATGTATACAAGAGGCCTGCAGAGCTGAACATACATACGCTACAAAAGCTCATATCTTTTAACATCTCGGTTAAACCAAGATTCACTAGAAAATGTGCACATCTGTTTTATGATACGGACAGGGACTTGGACCGGAACCGTTTGGAAGGGTGAACCAGATCGTAACCACTATTTTTTCTTTGGACCGGAACCGAAATTGAACCAATATTCTATTTGAAATTAAGTTTAATCACTGCATCGAAACTGCTAAAATTAAACAATTTGTTTCCTCTTCTTTTCTGTTTTTTTTTTGGATTATTACAATAGTTCATGATTATTTTGATTAGGTGCCGATAGCAAACAAATCAAATTGTAAATTATGTAAAGAAACGATCAAGACAAGTTTCGTGAGTTTAATTCCTCTTGATTAACTGTGCTACTAAGCGTTTATAAAATAAACAATACAAAAAAAGTTATTAATGTAGGTAATATAGTTTAGTATTGGTTTTTAACAATTATTCCCCAACCAACACTGAAATTTTACAAGATATCGGTTTGCTCCATATCTATGCATTTTGTTGTTCTCAGATCTTGAAGAAAACTTGGTTTTATTTACTTTTTTTTGAATTTTGTTCTTATTTCTTTAAGTATAAAAGATAGTACATCTTCTCAAAGTATTTACATCTTTATTTATTTTTTAAAATTTTTCGATATTATAGTATACGATTAGTAGATTTTATGTTTTTTCTGTTTATAATAGTCCAGAAAAAAAATCACATACTTATTGCGAATGCGAATAAAGGCATTGGGAAGATATTTAATTGGAAGAATGAAAACTGAGAATAAAAAAGTAGATTATACTATGAGAAACTTTGAAAGAAATCTAAATAACAAAACAATTTGAAAACTATATTGAGAGATTTTCTAGGTTAACTAAAATAGTATTATAAATAATTTAAAATTACCAGAGTGTAAGCGTAAATGGACTTTCAAAGCACTTGCTGCGAAGAAGCTTTTACCACACTGATTGCAAGGATGTGGTCGAATACCAGTATGGCCCCGCATGTGATAAACTAAAGAATTCTTATGCATAAAAACTCTTGAACATTCTGAACAGTGATACTCCGTCACTTTCTTTTTTCCCTTTTTCTTCGGTTCATTCGGTGGCAGTTCTGAAATAGTATCTTGTGTAATTCTTCGCAATTGCATATTGTGATTTCTATAAATGACTTTACCTTTATTGGTAGCTGTAGTCGTATTTTCAATTTTACATGTCACCATATGTTCCTGCAATATAGTTCGATGATTAAAAGTTTGCATGCAAATATGGCAAATGTATTCTTGAGCTTCCAATGCCCGCAAATCCTCTTCAGTAGCCTGCAATTCATCTTCACCATTGTACCTGAAACAAATTATTACTTTTTGAATTGAATAATTATTGGCTTAAATGTTGACGTTGCTACCATTCCTTTGTATCATGCACTGAATTTTGTACTGATGTACTAACATCAATACCAGCCATGAGATCCTCAGGTTCGCTAAATTCGTTGAGATCATCTTTGTTATGGAAATCCCTGACATGTGCTTCATAAGCTTTTTGTCGACGGAAAGTTTTGTTACACTCAATACACGTTGTTAGGAGATTTATAGATGAAATCAAATTATCAGATTTTGTAGGTTGTTTGGGACATATCTGTTTAGTTTTTGGTTCCTATAAATTATAATAAATATGTATTTTTAATCAAATTAGACAGAAAAACAAGCTTACTGGACTATTTACTTGTATTATAACATCCGGCTCATAATGAAATTTCAAATGCTCAAAAAACCGTAACTGATCCTGAAAACTCCCATTGCAAATTTGGCAAACAAAGGCAGCTTGATGTATTGGAGTTATCGTCGTTTGACATAAACCCTGATGAGTAGTAAATTCTTCGCTATTATTAAAAATTTGTTCACATAAATTACATTTATAGACTTTTCTTAAATTCTGTGAGCTTTTTTTTAGTTTTCTGGAAATTCGTTTCTTATGTGGAAGACTCTTTTTGGACGATCGATTATCGGATTTAGGTTCCCCATCTGAGTCTCTCGTAGTTACAGTTGTTTCTAGTTCGTCCTCTGCTTTAATTGTTAATAATTCTTGATTTCTTGTATAGACGTCATGCGAAGAAAAATCACGAGTATCGAATGCGGAAATTTTTGGCATTAATGACTGCTTATATATGCTATCTGATTCTACAATTTGTAAGTAACCATTACTTATTGCTCCCTTTTCATTTAACATTAATTGTTGATCGTTTAATTTCCCATCGTCTAAGGAAGTGCCAGTTACCAACGATGGTAAGGATGTGTTAATAATTACATTAGAATCTTGTAATTGTTGTTGTTTTTGTTGTTGGCTCAATTGCACGGCAACTAAAGCCGCTGCTAAGTTGCGATCTTCTTCTGTTAAATCTTGCGAAAGTAAATCCTCTGAAGTATAATTAACTGGTATAAAATCTCCAGCTCCCAAATCGACCACTAATCCATTATGATGCTGTAGTAATTCAGTACTTAATAATTGAGGACTTACAACTGGTACGCGTTGTATCATATACTGAGATTCGTTAACGTTGGAAATCGTCACATTTTCGAGTAACTCCCGTCCTTCCGTATTTTCCATTATTCACATTTAAATCGCAAACAATTGAATTTCGCGGTTTTCCACTACAGCGGATATGAATTTATTAAAGTTACACGACGTTTCAAGGTCTTTATTATATGGATTCCAAACAATGGCAGAAATCCATATTTTCGCGTAGAAAATGGTATAGAATCGATTCAGATATGTTTAGAAACATTTGTAACACAACCCGAAACCACAATATTGACAATAGGAATTTTTTAATATGAATGCAGCATAACAAATATTCATCTATACAGGGAAAAGTGACAACAATGCTATGTCAAACGGAAACAATAATTTCACCATATTGGTTTATATTGGTCGCCGCCATCTCGCGGTTGTATTCGGAAATTATTAAATTATTTTTATAGTAACTATTTATTTAAATCGTGAAAGTTTACAATTTAATGTGAAAAAAAATACGTATATATTTTTAATAAGATAGGAAAAATGCTAGCCCTGTTCTTATCCATTTGTCTCTTTCTTTTAGATCGCATGGCACTTGTATTTGTGTTACTTGTTTTTCTCTATCCGTCGTGTAATATACTGGGATATCTATTGTTTTATCGCTGATTACCGCATTTTTCTGAAAACATGAAACTTTTAATAAGCGATAAATTTGTTTTGTAATTGCATGTAAAAACCTTATGTATCCAAGTGACATAACAGCTGGGAATTGGATTTATGGTTTCTGTGTTTGATGTACAAGGCGAGAGTAAATATCCATCAAATAAAGCTCCTGTAACAAGCAAACCTTCCAAGATAACAGAATTTGCGGTCATCTTCCAATTGGTTTGCATTACCAATTCATCAGAAGGTATTTGGTGTTGTCTAAAAACCAATAAGTAACTTATTTATCCACTAATAAGTATATAAAATTCCAATGCAGTTTATTATTTCCAGTAAGTTCAATATTAACGAATGAAATTTTTTATTGAAGATAGTTGTATGAATTTTCAATAATTTTTACATATTTCGTATTACGTTTATGAACATTTTGATGTTTTTATAAGGACCTTTTGTATGATACTATTTATTAATTAATTTGTAATTAACTATACATTTACGCAACCCGCAATAATTAAAAATTGACCTACAAATTGCCTGGTGTAAAACGGTCCTATATGTTGGGGTGAAATAAAATAAATAAAAATAATTGCGAAAAATTTTAATCTACACCTTAGGAGGAATTGTTTAAGGAAAACTTTATTCAAACGATTGTATATATACATTTTCAATAGCAGGCGGTAGTTTAGATTTTAATTGAATTTGGGCAATTTAACGGTTGTTCAGAAAGCGGACAGTTTTTAATTTTTTATTGGGGTATTGTAAACGAGCGTTATAAGAATATTGTTGCAGTGAAACCGTAAATCTTGTTTGTTGTATCTAAACTGAATCCTGTCATTAAAAACCTTTAAACCATTTTGTGCGTGTGTTTAATGAAATGGACAAGATAAAAACTTCGAAACCTGATACACTGCAGGTCTCAAACAAACTAGGCGACTAGGCATTGTATACTGGGGGACTATGGCGGGGGAGGATTCAATATAGATCACGGGAAACGTGTTATACGTTCATCGGAGCCTCGATGATGTAAGTGAACGTATCGAAGATTCGGTGAGTTAGCTTACGTTGCAAACAGTGATGTACATACACCAAAGCCATGATTTCCAGATTTCCTATTTTAATTTGATAGAAGTACTTTAAAAGTCGGCAAGTACTTATTAAGGCTGCCAGTTGCCACCTTTTATATGTGTTCGGCGTGGACAAACTATCAGGCGAAAGTGAGTAAATTGGTGACATAATCAAATTTAATGATTCCTTATTAATTCAGTACTGGGACCTTTTTTTTAGGTCACAACATTAATTTCATCGTTTTGTATATTATCTATATTCTATTCGTATCCCTAATGTAATAATATTTTTTTATATTAAACATAAATGAGCCTTTGCGAGGATTTCTCTTGTCAAAGGAGGACAAGAGCACACAGTCTCAAAACGAGGACAATCCTCGCGAAACGAGGACTGCTGGTAACTCTAGTACTTATTCTTGCCTAAACTATTTCTATTACACTTGGGGACTTTGGAAATGATCACTCACATAGCAGAGTGATCATAGGGCGAGTCACTAGTTATAATAATCTATTAAAGAAATTGCATGCAAAGCTTATTTTTTGTATAACCAATATCCAAATTTCGTATTAACTTGCTTTTTCATGATTATTAAGAAAAATCGTTGGTATTTATTTAAATTTAGATAATATTATTACCGCCGGAATTTTATGTAAGATGTTATATAAAAACAATTTTTTGTGATATTTTTATACCAGGTATCCGGTACCCTTTTATTAAAACTGGGGAAACATTAAATAGACTTCATTTAATGGCTAAATATAAAAAAAAAATGGTAAATATATTTTGTTTATTGATGAAGATATTCGTCCACTAACTTTTTTTTTTGCAATTTATTGCAGCTAGATTAATACTATATTATTTTTTTTTTGATAACGCAGCTCCATTTAAGGAACCACTTAAAAATATTTTCATTTTCTGGACGCGTTTATTATGCTGTCAATATAGTAACATATTTTCGTTCGAGTAATATTGTTAATAATTGTATTGTTATAATTATCTATTTTATTAATTTTTAGATGTTTACAATATTAACAATTACCGCCTAAAAATCGCTACATACGTACCTGGACGGGAACGGAAACCGGACGTAGAGTTGCCAGATTGGGCTACTAGTCGTTAATTACGCTATCTTTTAAGTACTTTGGCTACACTTTACAAGTACTACTACTACGGCTACTACTTTGGGCTATCTATCAAAATCTGCTGACATCTTTCTTTAATCATTTTTAAATACTGTAGCACACGCGCCTATTTTTAATTTTGAAATTTGCGGTTCCCGCTGTGCCGGCAAATGGCACCGCCCCTAGATCGCGAGACTGTTCACAAAGGGCGCTAGTATAGGGTGCGTCTATTCACAATGAAAATTTCTAGCGTGAATTGACGGGAATCTTTAGGAAACATGTAGATTTCTTCGCAAGTTCGCGCGAGTGGGAACCAGTGAGGCTATGGCTGCGTTCCGAATCATACATTTTATGCGATGCGTGCATTAAAAGACAGAAAACCGTGAGCGTTCCGATTTACTTGTTGTGCATATGCTACGCATAGGCGGCATTACCAATTTTCCTATGCGTTATATGTCCCAATCTGTCAGGGTCTAAACTGATTTCGCGGCAAAACTCTTTGCACGCATGTATGTTAAATCGGAACGATGTATCGTTACATAACACGCATACACTGCATTATGCGCGACTCGGAAGGCAGCCTATATCGGAGAGTGCATAGTGAAAAGTCGAAGCGAACGAGCGAGCTGTGGAATAAATCAAATAGCGGTTTAAATTAATATCAGTAAGTATAAGTCGTAAAAAGTAAACATTAGAAATTAACTGAATTAGTTTAGTATTTTTAAGTATTGTTTAGTTATTTATTAATTAGTATTAGTGTTTATTTATTTTATTATACCTTAAGTGTCAAAATAAATCATTTTATTGAATATATCGCCGTGGTGTTTATTCAAAACCCAAAAGCGTTATAATATTATGCATTATAGTTTTTATCAACATTTTTTTTTTTGTGAAATAACTATAATTTAAGCTTAAGGAGACAATGCTAAAAATGTCTCTGTCCAATGTATACACTTTTTTTACATTAACTCCTTCAATTGAGTCCTTAATGCTGCTGATATTGTTGTTTAAAATATGGTTAGAACTACTAGTTTAATGTGGTGGTTGGTAACTACAGCCGAAATTGCGATAACTAATTAGACAACAACTCAACTTCAACTAATATTTTTTGTTCTTATTTATGCATGTATATGCAATAAAACATGACAAGTATCAAATGAACAATTAACTAATGTTGAGTACGATGATGTGAATAAGGTATATTGTTATGCTAGTAAATTTTGTTGTAAACATTTTATCACATCTGTCGACATACCAAAATGAGTTACATCCAAATGTATATTGATTTACGGGTAAGCTAAAGATGGTAGAAGAAATAGAAGTTTCATTTCTGGAGTTTCTTGAAAAATGCAATTAAGTATTTAATTAATTTTATTTTTTAGAAACTCATGAAATGAAAAATACTTATATTTTCTCACCAACTATAGCCCAATCTTAACAAATTTCAATGAGACTGACAATGAGTGAGGTTGAAACTGAACAATTGATAAAAGCAGTTACTACTGTAAACGATAATTTTCCAGATTGCTATCTATTTGAGTGTTTTATATGTACTTTAACAATGTTCCTATTTCCAAGGGTGTATTTTTCTACTTTAAGAAGAGATTTTATTGCGAAATATTTAATATATATTTGTTATATTAAAGAACTTTAGTAAAAACTAAAAAAAAGGTTTTTGAATATTGGTATTAGCCGACTACTTTGGGCTATATTCTTTCTGCTTGTTGGCTACTTTGTATGTTTTTGATCTGGCAAGCCTAACTAGACGTGGATATGACGGGACGAATGCCGCGAGGGCGGGACGTGGTTTTAAAAATATTGGATATATTACGCGTCGTACGCAATAGGAGTTTTTCAAATGAAGAATTACTGTTAATTGCTGTTGCTATAAAGAGCAAGCTATCAATGACAAAAAAAGGCTGTGGTCTGTACATACTATTTAGCAAAACAGTGAAAAAGAAAGAGAAACGTCCTGAAGTCTCTGACTATATACGCTTACCTAGAATAATGCAGCTTAAAAGCGGCTAAAAACGTTTCCGGATTGAATAAAAGTGATAAATTCATTGGCACTTTAAAGAAATGCTCGATTTTCTCATTTTGCCAATTTCTTATTTTAATCGTTTTTACGATGACGTAACGCAAATACTTATTTGGATCTGTGGGACCATTCCACAACCTAGACCATGATTTTGGCACTGTTTGATTTAGCAAACTCATAGCTATCTGTGTGGTTTTATCGTCAGGCAAAGAACTCGCTCTTAGTAATCTGTTTAACGAAGTGAAATTCTTATGGATCTTTTGAATTAAGACGACTGCATTGTAGAATTCCTCTTGTATAAAGTTTATTATTGGAGATTGTTGGGGTTCGACTGAGAATGGTTTCAAAGTTATTTTTACGAAGTCTTGACCTTGATTTATCTTCTTCCATAAATTTATGTAAGGATTTAAACCCTTTTGCCAAATTTGGCGATTAAATGTTAATTGTTTGGTCTTATTAATTTCCAAAGCTAAAAAATGAAAACTGCATAATAAAAATTGTAGTTGAACTTATGTTACCTTCAAGATCTTTTATAAGCCCGCTTGAAACGTTCTTTTCCCAACTTCTGTCGATATTTTCTGATAAGCCAAAATAGCTAGGCATATCTCTTTGGGACAGTTGGGTGATAGCGTTGATATACTAAAATAATTAGTGATAAGGAAGTTGATTTCGGTAAGAAAATCACATTACGTCATATTTTATTGATAAAGGTATGGAATTGTTTAAATTAAAGGGTTTCCAACGATGACTTCAACACCTCATCAACCAGGAATTGGTTTAGATAACTCTCTAGGATTGAGTAATCTTGAATATTTTCTATACGCCCGCCGTATACTGCGTCTGCACAAAGTCCTTTCAGAAATTTCCATGGGACTTGCGAGTTGGTTGGCGATAACACAGGTGAAGTTAATTTAATAGCTGATGTTAAATCAACATCACTGAAGTCATACCACTTTGACCATCCTGCAAAGTACATAACTGAATGCATACTCTTACGGAAATATGTTTCTGGAAAAACTTTGAGCTACTCTGAAATATTTCTGATAAATTCTGATTTGGGGGGAAAAGGTCTGAAATGTGTTGAAATCTCCTAACAGGCACTGAAAAATAGTGACGAATATGTCCAATATGAATATATTCCAAATGCCAGTCAAAAACTGATTTTCTCTAGGAATTAGGAGACGCTTTCAGTATCTTCAGAATTCACCATACTCTAACAAAATGTCGTACAGAATATTTTTTTTCTGAAAAATTTGTAATTACTTTGAAATACCTCTGAAAAAGTATGTTGTGCTCTTGAAAACCCGAAAACTGCTGATTCAAAAGTAAAAAAAGCAGGAAAAGTAGTGAAAATACTGTTAAACAATCTGGAAAAACTCTGACTCTATCTAAAAAAATAGAGATCTTCGCATTTGGCACAGATGTAGTGTGTTCTCAGTCCTCTCATTACACAGTCTGCTGTTGGTATCTCCGGTGTTGATCCCAATTTTCTTCAGGCGTCCTTTCAGTTTAAAGTGTCCTGTTAGGAGACCTGTTACGATGCGAAGATGATTCCTGTTGAGCTACAGTATTTCTTCAACCTGCTTTTTTGATGGTCCCTTAATAAAAGTCTTAGCATGAGTTTGTCTGATGGTTGTATTATTTCAGTATTCTTTTTGTTTTCCGTTGACTCAACTTCTTACCTGCTGGCTTGTTTTTAGATACTCCTAAAATAGAGGTTCTGGGCTTATTTATGAAGCAGATGATCTCTTTCTTGCTAACTCATCAGCTTTTTCGTTTTATTGTTTTCCGATTGCTGAATTTCCAGGAACTCACAGCAAAGTGACTTTATTGCGGTCTGTAAGGCCATTCAGTTCTTGAATACATTCCCAAACCAGTCTTGATTGTATCTTGGGGTTCCTTAGTGCCCTCAGTATCGTCTGGCTGTCTATACCAATATAGAAGCGCTTATTTTCATAAGCCCTCTGATTGATTTCACTTGCGCAATGCAATATTGCGTATGCCTTTGGTTGAAAAACTGTGGTACATTTTCCTAGAAGAAGGGTGATTTTATGTTATATACCTATGTAGGTGAAGTTGTGATAAATTAAATAATACATTAAGTCCTAGAGAAATTGAATGTTGATCTTGGACTGGCATTCGACATATTCATAGATTTTCATTGTTTATCAGGGTTTGTCAGAAATTTTCCACACTGTTTAGACTTTTGTACAAGCAAATCAGAATTTTTGAGAAACACTTTTCCAAGTAAGGGTGGTTTTTGCAGAAAAATATTTTCATTCGGATATAGACTCTTGTTGAAGTAGACAGTGATCTATACCCTGAGGTATGTAATTTCTCCTTTCTTGTAAAAGGGTATTTATGCAAGCCAGCACAAAAAAGATCCTAGCTCCTGTGGGCTTAAAATTTTTGAAATGATCTGAACCCCAAGTTGCGTAAGTCCTCAACAAGTTATTTCTGACCCCTTGCGCTGCTTCGTAGGCAATTTTAAGACAATTCTGGGCGAGAACTAAGTTGAAAGAGTTTTGTGATTCTGTTATTAACCATATCCTAAAATGAATTGTTATGGAATTAAATGTTGATGGTTTCAATCGTTCTCTTTAATTTCAATAAACCTGAATTCAGGATGAGGTTTTATGCTCTGCAGTTCTTGGAGTAAGATCGGTAACCAACCAGTCACCAAGTGTAGATTTTTTAATATTATCCATTGGCCGGAATTACTTGCTTCTTGCAAGCTTGAAATTGCTTTCGATTCTTGGCCTTCGCCCATGGCTATCTGTAATTTTGTTCTTTTAGTTAATGCAATGGATCATACGCATAAATCAAGAAGTGATGGTAGTATAACAAGTGCAAAACCGATTGTGTAGACATCTAGATGGCGTCTAAGTGAAGGTGTTAATTGTGAATGATAGCGATGGGATTTTAATTCGTCGCACACAAAGTTAAGATATTTAGATATAAGAGAGATATATATAGATTTGCAGTAAGCATTAATTCATATATTAATAAGAAATCAGGACGTATGTTTTTTTTTTATTTTACACGTGTATAGAGGTTTCTTAGAGGAGCACACTTATTGTTAGCAGACATTTAAAATTAAAAAAAAAAAATTGCAGTTTTAGTTAATTTCACATTATTAAATGTTTATTAAAGATACTTTTTGCATTCATTTATAAAATCATTTGTGATTTTTTTTTGCTGTGTTTATCACATGGTTTTAAGGGAATTTTTTAAACGCTATAATGAATTTTGCTTCTCTCTTTTTTTTATAAGGCTAAAAGGATACAAAAACATATCTTTTTTTTCATGCGTTGAAAACGTAATTTACTAAAGAAAAGATTTAACAAAAATGAATTCTATTTTACACTTGAAAATACAATTGGGTGATTTTAGTGATGAAATGATTGAATGGTCATAAAAATAGTTTCTTTTTAATCGTCAAATCGACAAATCAAAAAAAAAGAAGCATCAATTCTGTTTCTTTACGTGCCTCTATAAATCCTCCAACTCCTTTCCTATTTTCAGCCAGCTCTCGTATTTCCACCGATGGATCGTTTCCAGAAGTAGTAAGCAGTAGAATTGGTTCGGAACAAGAAGATTCTTGTAAGATTTGACCCAATTGCAACACGTCCAAATTCAAGGTCTTTAAACCTAAAATACATTGTAAGAGAAAGAACTTTAAATAATATCTTTTCGATCCTTACCAGTAATGTGCAAACTAAATTGCATTAAAGCTGAATATAATCTGTCAGGTCTTAATGTTTGTATCACTAAGATTTTTTGAAACTCGGTGAGTTTTATGTGGCTGGGGAATTTGACTTCACAATCGCTGCTTTCCATAAAATTCTTCCAGACTGTCGACTCGAGCAGATTCAGAGCCGAGTAGATGTTTGGTTGATACAACTTAAGAGTGAATCATTTCAATTTGGAATTCGTTAAGTCCACTGGAAACCTACCTGCAATAGTTGTACTTGATGGTGTGTTTGCTCGGGTAACCAATTCGGAATGTTAGCTTCACTCATTAAATCCAACTTTGAATTGGTCCTTCGACCAAGAAAGAAAATCCACTCCTAGGAGAAAGGAAATATATTTAGAATCCATAGAATGTTATCGCAATAGCTATACTTACATCTTCAGGAAGTTGTTTGGGATACATAGAATGTATAAGGTGCAAAATAAATGTTGGACGGTCCGCTTTAAGGATGCCACGACTAACAAATTGATAAACAGACTGAATCAGAATCCGTTGCATAAATCCAAAAGTATTTTCAACAGCCTTAAAATCAATTTTATATATCGGGAATTCCCATTTTTATCTTAAATGATACTACCTGTGTTGAAGATAAAGATTTTAGAAATAAAACTGTATAAGAATGTACAGATATCGAGTAGAGAATATTTATTTTGGAAAATTCCGTAACGGCAAAATACAAAGAGCTCCCAAATGAAGAGATCTCCTTATACACTTCATACTCTTCGGATAGCTTTTGACGGATTTCATTCGATTGAATCAAGGCTTGGGAGATCGCATTAGAACTGGCTTTAGTTTCGTTCAAGGATTCTAGTAAGGACTGTGGAAAGAAAATAGAATTATATCAGTATTATAAAAGGAATGCAGTTGACTTTGGTCTACTTTATTTTCAAGTATATTTCCAGAGGAGTGGGCCAAATCTTCCAACAATTGATTTTGCAGGTTGTATTGCTTTTCTTGCATTTCTTCCCTTTGCTTCAATAATTGTTTACGTTTCTCTTCTAATTGTGGGTTTTCTTGTCGTATGGCACCAATTAGGAGTTTCTCTAAATATGGTTAATTCAACGTATGTATAAGGAAAAAAATATAGCACTAAGAACAACCATCCAAGATGATTACCTGATAAACCTGAATGGGTAATTGAAAAATTTACCACCAGTATGCTAGAAGATAAATATGCTGGAATTTTAAATTGTGAATTTCTACTTGTCAGAATTAAGCGAAAATCGTTATGACAATCGATTTGTTTTCCATTTATGGTGATCATTTTCCTTTCTCCTGTAAACATGGGTTAGTTTATTGATGCCGAAAACTAGAGAATATATTACCTGAATGTATAAATTCTTTCCGTAGTATTGGTGTAAGGGCAGAGGAAATGTCGTTAAGATCCTCGATGATCAAAATTTTACCAAATCTGATTGCTAATTCCACAGTGCTATTAAACTTTGGTGAATTTTCGTTAATGCTTTCCACAGTCCTATTCCTGTAATGCTCCTTTAACCAACCGAAAGCAACTGAAGTGGGATCAATGACTAGTGGAACAACGGTCGACTAAAATTTATGCAATGATTAGTCGATGAAACTTAGAAATAATTACTTTATTACATTCAGCATTACTGTAGCATTTTGAATCGATAACTGATCAGAAGAAAGACCTTCACTTTGCCATTGCAAATTTTCTCTCTCTGAGCTTAAAAAACCTTCCAAAGTGAATTCATGTATAGCATCGGATCCAATTGTATTCTTCCATGTTTCAAGTAGTTTCCTAAGGGAAGTAGTAAGATCATGCTTTACAAGAAAGGATCTAAAAGTTTACTTACAACCGCATATTTTCAGGTTCTCCAGATAAATAAGTTACGAAAGCAGCTGCCAGTAAGCAATAATTAGGTAAACGATGTATTTCGTCTGATAACTCTGACTAACTAATCGTAAAATGAATGATTAAATGAATTAATGTGTAACTAAATATAATTAAAGAAATACCTGATTTTTCCATCTATTATACTCATCATCTAGCTTGTCCACAAGCCCTTCAGCTGCTTGCAGTGTCTCTTGAGCCTTACCTAAATGTATCTCGATTTCGGCAGCTTCTTTTGTATACGTGGATAATTGCTCTTTTAGCTTTGCCACTTTGGCGTCAACAGTTGATAGTCCAGAACTCAATTCGCCTAGTTGGAACTTAGCATTTTCCAAATTCCTGAGTAAAATGAAATTAAAAATTATTCTAATTCAGTAAAAGTTTCTCCAACCTCTGCAAGCGATTCTGCTCTTTGGTGAGCGGCTTAATTTTATCCATAACATGCGAATATCTGACGTTGGCCTTCACCCAAGCAGCTAAAGGGGCTGCCGCAACAGAAGCCCTTTTTGAAGATTTCGGATCGAACGAATCGCTTTTATTTTGCATGAGCCTCTCTACGGCTTGCCGACTATCCGCCGTTATTCTGCTGGCGTCGAAAGACCTGATGTCCTCTTTGACTCCGCGTTTGGCCAAGAAGACCTTCATGCTATTCCATGACGTGTCTTGGATTCCCATTAATCTCAGGACCCCTTCCAGTATATCTCGTATGATTTCCGGTGGTGCACGCAGTGATCTAATTTCCGATAACGCTTCTGGTTTTATGTTTCCAACAGCAGCACTAGCTTCTTTGATTAAGGGCTCTACTTCAGCCAATTCTTGCTCGATGTCACTTTTTCTGCAAGTAAAATGGATTAGAATTTGCAATTACGAAGGATTACAAGTGAACCCGAACCTTTTCGAGAGTAGCTCATTTTCATTCTCTGTATTCCGCTTCAGGATTTCCATCTCCTGCTTTTGCGTATTAGCATTTTCCATTGTGCTGCTGATCATATCTAGGGCAACGTTTGCTTTGCTTTGCTTCTCAGCTAGTTTCTCTTGTTGTTCGGCTGCCTTTAGTTTCAGATCTGCTACAACTGATCTTGCTTCTGTGAGTTTATCGACTCCAGCCTGTTTAGGATAGTTGTTTATAGTTTATTATAGGACTGGTGTAGAGGGTGTTTCCCCGGATAGAATTCCTCTATAACTCCTAAACAATAACCGCTCGAAAAAAAAGTTTTTATAAATTTTTGCAGGATTATGATTTCTCTCTATAACATCAAATTATCAGCATTTTTGTTCCCGAGCCTCCTACGGCGTTGGAGCTGGACTATATGCTAAGAACTCTTTCGATAAGCTTCAGCAAAGTTACGACGGTGTTCCAAGCTGAGGTTGCTGCAATCCACCATCGTGTCAGAGAAATAGAAGGATGTACCGAGCCAAGTAAAAACGTCCCTATTTTCTCTGACTGACAGTCCGCGCTTAAAGCAATTAGTTCCGTAAATGTGGATTCTAAGCTGATTTGGGATTACGTAAGCGCCCTAAATGAGGTGGGCACCCAAAGGAAATTAATCTTGCTCTGGGTTCCTAGCCACTCGGGCGTGAGAGGAAATGAGGCGGCGGACGAGCTGGCCAGGTGAGGTTCGTCAAGGTTATTCGTTGGAACTGACCTTCTTTCGACACTACAAATCGCAAATTAAATTCAATGAATGGATACATAATCAGTCCAGAGAGTGGGTGTAAAATCACCGGGACAAAGACAGGCAAAAGAGTTCCTAAATAAACAGAGATCTGAATTTACTAGAGATCTATTGAATAAAGACAGGAAGACTGTCAAAATGATAGTAGGTTTGCTGACTGGTCACTGTAGACTAAATAGGCATATGTACAATATAGACCTGGCAGATGAGGCAACCTGCAGATTCTTCCAAGAGGAGGAAGAAACACCAGTTCATGTGCTGCTAATGTGAAGGCCTGGCGAGGACAAGGTTTCTAGTAACGAGTGTGGAGAACCTCACAGCTAGCAGCTACATAAAGAAGCCGCTCTCAAAGATGATAAGCTAATTAAGAGGGCAAAATTAGAGAACGTCGTCTAGAAAAAGGAGATCACAATAGATCTGAAAAGGTCGCTGTGAAACAGATCAATAGGGCACCCCAATCCTAATATAATCTAACCTCGGTACACCCTTCAATTTTATTTTCTTCAATACAATATCCCCATTTATTGGTAAAGACGCCTTTGCGAATTTTATTTCGTTTGTTTTTTTTTTTTTTTGAAGACATTTTTCCCATTAAAATGAAAAAAAGATTCCTTATAAACATTTCTGTAAAAATAAAATTTAATATACGACATATACTGTGTAGTCGTAAGCGAGCGCATTATAGCAAGTCAGTTGCAGTCAGAAGGCAGTAGGTATTAGAGTAAAATGGATTACTATACAATTCAGGAGGTATTTTAACAGGGCGTGAATTGATACGCTATTCGCTGCGCCAAAAATTTATTCATTCTTTCGCTCCTCTTCTGTAATACACCAAATTCGTAATGAACTTCATAATGCGGTCGCTCTAAACCATAGTGTATAAACCCGTACTATTGAAAATGTAAAAGAATAAAAAAATCGTCGTGAAATGCTACCTCTGGTGGTAACATGCACATTACCAAGGAATGCCGACATGCTTCTCAACTGGCAATGATGTAAAAAGAATCATACGGAAGCGATAAATAGTGCAGGAATGGGGCACACCCTTAAACAAAACATAATCTTCTGATCTAACCTAATTAGGGAACAGCTAGTGCCAATAATCTGATAAATTAAAATTTTTAGTGATTTCACTATCGAGTTGGTATTATAAGGGTACCTATTGTCGGAGAATTCAGTCGAAAGATACATACGTATTGTTTTTATGTTTATACTTTCAAAATAGATGTGCACATATATGGTTGCAGAAGTGTGCTGTAATGTATTGCCTTCTTTGATTTTGTCGCATTACCTGCTTCAAATAGCATGCCCAAAGTTTACAGATTTCATATCGGAGAACCTCCTAAATAATCCTCCACTAGGCGCTGCATTCGTTAGGTGTGCCAGATTATTGTGTGGAATATTTTAGGTTCAAGGTGCTGAGGTTGGTTTACAAAAGTTTAAGAAAGGTGCAAGTTTTAATGTGTTCGTCAATTTATATAAGGCAAGAACCGAACTTAAACCAAGACCTAAGGGAAATGAAATAAACGTATGATTTAGAGCGATGTAAATCAACCCACCTATTTTATTTGTATATAAAGTGCTACAATGCTTTTTATGTAATTTTAGGCTGTCAAGACAACTTATATAAATATAAATATTCACGGTTCTTTGCCTACTAGGACTAAAATATTGATTTAGAAACATATTTAATAAAGATAATAAATACTGAAATAAATGTTTTCTTTGTAGCATTCTTTTCCCGTAATTTTGCTTTTAGTAAACTAATACTTAATAATGTTACTTTAATAACATAATAAGCAAAATTTCAAAATAATCTCTTTTCATGCCTTTTAGAACAATATCTTGACCAGCGCAGTGGCGTGAGGTTAAAATTAATGTATGTACGTACTGCTGTGGTCTGGCACCCCGGATTTCGAAAATTCAAATTTGTATTTTTGTTCATGCCAATTTATCTTTATCAATGTCACGAAAGAGTTTTCACAATTTTAATATTTTATTTTGATAAGATTTTGTTATTTGAATTTAATTGTTCAGTTGTGTATATTAATTTCATTCAGTTGTACATATTGCGTTCACCAGTACCTATTGTATATTTTATTCAATGTATATTCTAGAATTTTCTTTGCGATTCGCGCGACTTTTTGCACGCAGGTTTTGATATATGTAGGTATACGACTGTTATCCCTTAGAGGCGCTCAGTTACCAGATTGACGAGCGTGAGTACATTTTATTTTAGTTTCTTTGCTACCATTTTGGTAATTCATTTTTATTTTAATGATTTGTTCGTTTATTGCGATTTAAATCGTCCATCTAGGAACTCATTCAATAATAACTGCTGTTGTATTTTTTTGTGTACACGGTTGGATGTAAGATCAGTTATTATATTTGTTCTAGAAGGTATTTTTAGTTTAAAGGGTTAATTTTTCCGTTTTTCTAGTTTACTGTTTTGCAATTTAATAGTTAATCACCTCGGTTTAGGTGAAAAGAAGCACTGTGCTTGTAGTTAAATTTCAATTTTATAAATATTCTTGTTTTGTCCACGTTTAAATTAATTTAGGTTGTTTTAAATTTTGAGACCACGTGGATTTTTGTGAAAATAGGATTTTCTTCTAGAACAAATTTGTCTCTTGCTTTGTTAAAGGATTTGTATTATCCTTTTGTAATTGTAGATTCATGTAGTTTTTGATTTCGTCCAGGACTCTCAGTCCATGGTTTTTTTCTTTTTTTTTTTTTAATAAAATTTATGATTATTAACGTCATTCAAAATTTCTGTTCTTTTATTTTTGAGATCAATCCTTCTCAATTGTTGGAGTTTAAAGAAAGTAAAAATTTTCAAACGCCCACATTTTACTTTTCATGATAGGTTTAATTGTGAGAGTAACCCTGAGGTTAGGTGCTCTTATGCGCCCTTTATTTTTATCCGCTGAGCTAGTTAATTTAATTTTTCATTTTTTTTGTAAATTCATCAAAGAATCACACATCAGTGCACAGCAGTACGCACTATAGAAGTAAGTGCTGTAGGTCTATATATTCAAACCAAGCTGGGAGAGATGTGGATGGCGACTGTGAAGTGCATCAGCTGATATCGTTCACTCTTAAGCATGACCTGTGTGTATCTGTTCTACTTTTACAGTTATTACAGTTTTCATTAATTCTTCATTATTCTGGGTTATTTATAATTTTACGAGTTGACGACTTCATAATAACAGTAAATAGTAATAACGTGATGCAGGTACTAGGAGAATGTGCCAGAACTTGCTTTCTGATTTTACGGATAACTAAACGTGGAAAAGAAATTGAATGTCCTTTCTTTTGAAAGACTAAAAGGGAGATTTGACAGGATAAGAAAAGTAAAATACCAAAAGAAAGATTTAAAACTGCAATCAATGTAGAAAACGTAGTAGGCAACGGACGATCGTAGGCACAACAGGAATATAACGCATTTTGAATAAAAATAACTTTCAGCCGTATCGTATTCGTCCAAGTAGGTACTAGACCAACGTGATTTTGATTGAAAGTTGATCCTTAATCAATGAACAATAGAAATAGAGCGAAGAGAATCAGGGTTCTTCAATTAAATATTGTTTATAACGAAGCTACCTTGACCGTGAAGATTGTTATTTCCTTCATAATACTTGAAAGTACCTTCCTCCCAAACAACCGTTAATTATAATCGTCACCCTCCTCTGAACCGTAGTTTGACCATAGTTTCTAGAATCATTATCCGCTACAATTACCAGTTATAAAGCAATTCCCTCCCAGTGAAATACCCTGTATATTGAGATATTTTTCTTTAATTTGCATTACCTGTAGTTTAATCTTCTTTTCCACTACTAATTTTTTCTTTTGGACGTAAAAGCTAATATAACTCTTCACTAGTTCTATGTAACGTTGTGGAGTTGTAATACCATTAGGTTCAATGGATGCCTGAATGTTATTGAAACCAGAACATAATTCGACGGGTTCTTTAGGGTTTTCTTTGTTATATCTAAGATATAGGGGAAACTATAGCATTGTTTTGAATGATATTCTATTTTCTTACTTATCTATAAGCATATTTGGAATATTCTCCATAGTTTTAGCCGACCATGAACTTTGCCAAACAACATCGCATTTTTGGTATAAAGCTGGACAATCAGCTAAGATCTCCCAAAACCTTTCATTGTTAATATCTAAACATACTGCAACGTGCAGCCGTTTTCCTACACGGTCCACGAAGTAATCTCGTAGATCGCCATCGAATCCTTCTCTCGAAGCTTCATCTCTCAAGCCAGATATCAAGGATTCGAATTCAATTGGATTGTATAATCCTGGAACCTGAAAAGACAAGACAAACAACAATGAAATTAAAATTGAGTTAGTCAACTGTATGCTTACTTCTCCTGATGATAATAAAGTGCTGATGACGTTTAGAGTTGCATGATCGTAAAGATGATCTTCCAGAAGAAACACGACATGCTCACCTTGGACACCACACTGTTGCATTGCCTATATTAAAAGTACGATAATGAACATATAATATCGAGTTATATACGGAGTATTACATATTTAAGGTCATTATTAAATAACTTTGTGGACGTCGGTATTATCAGCTTTGCTGATTGAAGAGCGGAAACTATTCTAACAGCCGATTTTCTTCCAATACCTGCGCAACCGACTAGGAGAACCGAACCACCGTCTGTTGTTAAAGACCTGCTTAAATCAGCGGTTAATTTTAGCAACTCTGGCGTGAATAGGAGGTTTAGAATGTGCCCTTCCCGCTCTGCAACAAGCCAGTGATTAATGCAAGAGTGTAAGGTGGAGTACTTACACCATACCGTATAACATCACACCTTTCTTGATCATGCTGAGCCAATCTTCCTCCTTCTTTTAGGTCAAGAATGGCGTAGCACGCGCAGAAACCGTGCTTGGTATGAAGAAGCAATTGGCAACCTTCTCTGTCAAATAAGATTTGCCCCAATCGCTTAAAAAAACGTTATTTAGTATGTTGCTTAATTTTATCCTATCGCTGTCGTCTACTAATTTGTTTCCAAATATGTGCAAAGCTTCTTTGCAGACAATCTAAAAAAAAAACATATTTGCTTATCGGTAAAACCAATTTAGGATTGTATACAGGATGATTCACGTAACACGTCCATTTACAGTTCTTAAATTTACAATGATATCTTGATTTTGAAACTTCGGGGTTAAGCATAGTTAACTATGATCTATTTAGGAAAAGTAAGCTTTCGGTTGCAGCGAAACTCATGACCAACTTTGATATTATAACTAGAAATCTTTTAGTGCATTTTTGGGTTCTACTAAGTATTTTAAAATCAATTTTGTCAAACAGCTTCTTGCCTGTCGGTTACCGTTTCAGAGTTGTTTTGGTTTTTGTAAAAAGCACAAAAAAAATGATACATTAGGTTATACATGCGTATAACAACTATACAGTAAAAGGTAACTTTCCCGAGTTGGCTGTGTTTGATCGGAGAGATTGCTGGTACTAATTGGATGGGGCACTAGCTTATTCTCCTTATGAGGTAGATCGTTTACTGGGTATAATTTTTATAGATCGATCTAGGGCCTCGGTGTAATAATGATCCATGTGGGAAAAGCCTAGTTTTGAGAAAGACGAAAAAGCCTACTGTTTAGAATCTTGTTTGGTGCAAAAACGAGCAACGAAAGTAAAGTGTATTCCATAACTGTATTCCATTGTTATTACACCAAATTGTACAGTGTATATCCAGAAGCCATTTTATACCTAAAACTTAATTTAACAAAAACTGGCATATGGCTCATTATTGCACCAAGCCCTCGATTAGACCCAATGGACCTTAGGTTTCGCCACCAAGATCTCCTGATTTAAGGCGCTTGGATTTTTATTTATGGGAGGACACAAAAAACCATTGCTGTATTTGGTGTTCTGTCACCAAATTAAGCCAAAATAAAGGTATTGGCAAAATATTGGCCAAAGCAAAACTAGGGCGACGAATAACTGAAGCGTTTGATAACATACCTAGGACGCTGAATAAATAAAACAAGCTACAGTAAGAGGAGTTTATATAAAATTTGCCATGACTTTCGATGTAACCGGAAGTGCGACGTAGATTAAGTTATTTTTTTCTAAATAGAGCATAGGTAACTATTAACTATGATTATTCCCGTTTAAAAATCGAGATATCATTGCAAATTCAAGAACTTTTAATGGACGTGTTCCGTGGATCACCCGTACATAGATGAACTATTTACTTCAATTATGAAGTCATCAGGCTCCATTTGCTGATTCTCGTTCTTATATCTAACTAAAGAGTTGCACCAATGATTTATTTCATGTGGACTGAAGACGTAATGGCGATATTCATTTGTTTTGAAGGTTTCTTTCACCTAAGACAGATTGAAAGCTATTTAATAATCGCTAATTGCCACAAGTTTTTGTAATATGAATAATTTTTCTCTTTCAAGTATTTTTTTTGTAATAAACTGTATCAGTTATTTAAATGTGTGTTCACCAAAAAGTTCCATCACGTACCATTTTTGTATAAATACTTACCTATAGCTATCGTTAGTAAAATAAAAGTGTGCTCACATATAATGAATGATTTGATACATACAACTGATTTAATAATAATATTTCAATCGATATTCATCCTATCTGATCAATGCGTCATTTTTATATACAGGGTGTATCAAATAAAAAAGTAAATTTTGCTTGGGTGTTAACTACACGACATATAAAGCACAAACCCACCAAAACCGAATTTCATTATTAAAGAATAAAAAAAAGTAAAATTTAGAGCCAAAAATTCTTTAGTCCGGGTCTGATGCAAGGAAACGTCATGTTAAGCACCCGCTAAACGTGGTATTATGTATAAATACATTGCACTCATTTAGTATTATTCTTAATGGTATGCCGTAAGTTCATTTAACGTCATTCTGAATAAATAAAGGCCGATCGGGCAGTGTGCCCTTTTGAAAATAGCAAAACTGAGGCATTTTAAATTTCTTCTTTTTATAAAATAAACATTCCTTTTTTTATTAAAAGCATTCTACGTAAGTCTACAAAGTATTATTTTTAATATCCTGATAAGACGTTCGAGTTTCACCGGATATGCGACTTGAGTAGTTACAAAAAACGTAAGTATTTTTCTTTTGTTTGTCGAATCGAGAGTTAGTTGTTAATAAACGGTACCACATGAATCTGAGTTATTTCTTTTAGATTTATTAATCATATAACGCAAAATAAATTGAATCGAATTACACAGAAATAAACGTAGATACAGAAAATTTGCAAACACGCCTTTTTACTATGATATCGCGCGAAAATGAATCTATACATTCCCGCGCTTTTGCCGATGCATCAAGTTTCGATTTTCTTTATATGAAATCGTGATGGTCCTGAAAAGGATGGTCTTTTCGAGACGGAAGAATTTAAATAAAATGTCGAAGTGGCTTGCACTCCAAGCGCCATCCCACACAAAACTAACGCGGTAATGCTGAATGATAGTGGTATGTGGGTATACTCGGGACAGCATTTACGTTGGGCACAGGTGCTGCTCTAGCCCGCGGCATTTATAAAATATTTTTTCTCGTTAATGCTTACAGATAGACCCCCTGTGCATTAAGACTTTTTGATTGTATATGATTACAGCTGCTACATATTATTATATTTACCTCTATATCTGATACACCCTGTATTTCTTGGCTAAAATAAAAGCGCAATTATCAAACACCAACCGACGCAGGCATTCCAATGAATAAGTCAGTGATGGTGATGAGCCTGTGTTGTAAAAAAAACATCTTATTAATTTTTTTACTCCTCCCACCGAAGTTAAAAATAATTCAATAATATGAGTTGATGTTTGGGCTGTTTCCATTGTCTGTTGGGTTGTTTAAATCCAACATTTAAATGATCCAACAGACGATGGGAACAGCCCAAACATCAATCCATATTCTAATAATCACGAAGAATTTCACGACATGTGATAATTTTTTTAATAATAGGTCGTTGAATCTGGCTTTCTATCAGTGGCGGCTGGTACTAAAGGGCACAAGGGCACGTGCCCACCCAACAACCAAGATAAACACAGAAAGAAATTCGCATGTAATTCAGTGCATTATTTTATTTTATTATTTTTACGTATTTTGATAACGATGCTATCAAAGTTTCCTTCCGCACCACAGACGCTGGATATATGCGAACATTATGCGAAGCGAATGTACCGGGGCACTATTTCCGACGTACCTATTTCCAGTATGAATCGGACGGCTTCGTTTATCTTCGCCATATGCGCTATACGGTCGCTTTGGGGCACGCAAATTCGTGTCTCCAGTTAACGTCTCGCAAGCTAACATCTTGCATTCGTTGCGACTGAATCGTTTTCAACGCGCACCGCGCATGTGTGATTTCAAACGCTTGAAGTGACGTTTACTATTAATGATGAAAGTTAATTGAGTGCAAAATCTTGCGCCCGCTCTCATTTGAGGAAAAACTTTTAATTAAGAAGAAAGGAAAGCCCCTGATCTTCAAATAAACTACACTTGCAAACACTTACTAAAAAATAAACTATTTTGTTTCATCTGCTTAATTTTGAAGAAAGAGGTTAGTGCGTGGAATAAACAAAGGTTACATGATTTAAAGCATATCGCAGAGAGGGCAAACTAACACGAAAATTCCCTTTCTCACATGAATGCATGCATGGATTTTAATGTTCTAGGCAAAGTGGACATACGTGAATAGTTGGACAGTGCTTATTTGCGACATAGAATTAAGTACAACGAAGATGTGGAAAAAAAATCGTCATATTTTGCGTCGGTTAATTATATGTATAAAAATCTGAAATCTTATCCTATGTTGGACAGCATAAAATTTAAAAATTAACTTTCAGTAATTTATGAGCGCGATGACATGTGTGACGTAGGTGTAGGTGGTGTTCTGCCACATTTAGTGTTCATAACAGACAACAACCTAAAAAAAATTTTGACGGAAACATACAAACTGTTGGATATTATTTGTACAACCTCATGTCGACAATAGAATGTAAACGTTGTTTTTCCACCCTCGAACGCATTAAAATTTTTCTGAGAGGCACAATGTCAGAAGATCCACTGAACGCCTGTTTACAACAAAGTCATAGACGTCTTTTTCAACATGAAAGATAGGAGAATGAATTTTATGTACAAAAAATAGGTAAGTTCTTATTTTGTACCTACCCTCTTTCATAACTCACGAGCCGCCACTGCTTTCTATCGGCAAATGGAAATTTTATCTGCGCCAATAGCCACTAGAGATGGTGCAAAATACTTCTAACGGTTGTTTGGTAACAGGTATGAATATAGAATAGCTTTGAACAGGTACACGATTTAATATATACCTATTATCATCCACTACATTTTGCTCCGGTGTTAATAAAAAGTGTATTTTCAGATTTCCATAATAATATAATAATAAAAAAAAAACGGTACGTGTTAGAGATTTTTGATTACTGAGCGCTATTAAAACATACGTATCCAACTATTGTACTTATTGTTACTAAAAAAAAAATGTTATTTGAATGTAAATAAAAAAAAATAAAAGACTATCTATAAATGCGTGATTGTAGCATCTTACTTCGTTATAAATGGAGATCATAGAACTAGCAAGCTTGCTTAACTTCCTTTTCATCCATGAATCAGTTAATGTTGTAATTTCTTGTAAATTATGGCGTAAATGGCTCGAGCATATCAGATGCAGGTCTTCTTTTTCTGGTAATCTTTAAAATTATTGCATTAATTGTATCAATTTCTTCAAATTTGTGATTTTCTTACTCTATATTATAGACATGAAGAAGCGAAGAGAATCTAGTTGACAAACTATTGCTTGGTATCAAAGAACCAAGAACCGTAACATTTTCCGTTCTTACCCACTCCAATCCATCGTCGAAAAAGCCTCCGTAAGTGATGAGCTGTGAAAATTCGCAAAAATCCAGTAAGTTTCGTTCAAAATTACGTCAAAAATGTTCACATTCATCAATTCATTCACACTACAGCCGTGGTCCAATCTCTATCTCCTTGTACCCTTCCTTTTCGTTTTGAAATTCGTTTTTATGGATTTAATAAGAGTAAGACAATGAGGTTGATCAGTTTTCTTAACTATTAAAAGAAGTTGCAGGTGTTTCAGCCGGCGAAGAACTCCTTAATCGAAAACAACGTGTTGGATTTGAAGGGGACGGCGCAATGCTTCCAGGAATCGCTGTTACTGGAAGACGAGTCGGTGAGCAAATACAAAGAAAAAATTATCGAACTGGAACAGTTGGTCGCGAAATTGAAGGATGAAAATTGCGAGTTACAAAGGACCGTCAGGGAAAGCGACGAGAATAAAGACAATTTGACGGGTGTCGTTGTCAGTTACGAGAATATGTTGGAGAAATTAGTGCAGGAACATCAGATGGTGAAAGGGGAACGTGACATCGCCAAAACCCACTTGGCCAACCTAGAATTGGCCTTCCACGACCTAATTGAGAAGTACGAGAGAGCGAAGACCATCATTAAGGGCTTCGAGAATAACGAGAACTCCTTGAAGGCGCACATTGAGAGTTACGAACAGGCCATTGCGAAGATCGAGAAGAAGTACAACGACTTCAAGAGTTACGCCGTTGACAAACTCAACGAGGCCAATCAGATATTAAAGAAGAACGATCGGGATTATTTGCAAGAGGTGGGGAAGCTCAAGGCGAAAATCATACAGAGCCAGGTCAGAATAAACGAATTAGAGAGGCAGGTGTCAAGGATGTTCTTGAAGAATGGGGATTCCATTGGTAGCGGCAGTTTCATCTTTGAACCTTTAGTGAATAATATAAGTTAAGAAAAAACGAAAACTTACATTAACAATAAAAAAATTGAAAAACAACAACATTTCATTTAGAATTGAAAAATAGATGAAATCATTAAACTACATATTTTAGATTTTAATTATCTATCCTGAGTAAATTATCTTTGGCTATTTGTCCTTAATAAGTATGTCATTGGTTAACTCACATTGTACGCATAAAATATCCGATCACTGTGCCACACAAGAATTTATTAATTTAGGACAATTATTTCGGAATGACGAGGAATTATCTACCGAAGACCGAATGAATTAACAAAAATAAGAAGGATCTTATTATCTATCTAAACTAAATTATTTATGTGCAAACAGTAATCCAAGCTACCAAAACACGGAACGAATTAATTAGGATTATTAAAAAAGAAGTAACCCTTACCTGATGTAAGAACTCTATCAACATATTAGTACCCCACTTATCCGTCTTCAGAAGATGCAAATTCTTAAAATAGATCACCAGGTGACCTTCTTCGGTTTAAACACTTTCCCTCCACTGCTGTTTACTATTATGCAATTCTGAAATATTACCACTGAAATTATCATGCGCTATCTCCATTTTTCGAGAATATTACTTGTCTAAACTTGTGTATAAGATATTGAGGTGTCACGTGGGCGCTGCAATGCACTATTGCCATATCAATTTCGGATCTCGCCCTCACTAAATGTTCCACTATAAAACTGTGGGGAAATTGATGAATTTGTGAAGTCGTCTTTTACTTTTAAAAAATACCTTTTGGCAGAACCGTGAGGGCCAATGAGGAGGAAATGTTTCTCTTTACCGGGTGCTAGATATCTTTGTAAAATGTCAATGGCTTGAGACACTGGTGCCGTGAAAATCAAAGGCGAGTTATTCTTGTCGAAAATTTGATTCGATTTTGTAAAATAACTTTCGATGATTCCTTGGTCACGATTGTAATACACTCTTTCTGGCACAGAAGGTGCTGCTCATCAGTCCAAGCAAATATCTTCAAATGAACGAGGAATAAGAAGTAATAGAATGGTTTGTATGGAAATTACAAAGTTGTTTAAAGCTTGACTGAAGGGAATAAAACAACATCATACCTGTTGAGCAAAAATTTCTCTGAAATCGTTTTGTAATTGCCCACCCAAACCATTTATAAGACCAACAGCAAATTCACCCTTATTCGAGCCATTTCCAACTGTGCTAATGCAGTTTTTACAATTCCAATTCCAGATCGTTGCATTATCAATTCTCCTTCGCTTAAAACCCAATTTACAGCTACAAAAACATATTTGCCTGTAGGAATCGATTGAATATCATTGCGAATTCCTTACATTTAAAAAAATAGTCATTGTAAAAGCTCTCGAGTGTTCCAGATAACTCCAAACGGTTATCCATGATGTTGCTAACATAATTTTCGATCGTCACGATTTCTTCGCTGAAAAACACGATTCCCATACGCGAAATTGTAGCCGGAGAAGCATTTCGTAGCTCGTGGCTTTCAAAAATGAAATTCACATTTGGTCCAAATTGTATCCTCCACCCCGATGGTAGGGATAAGAGTCTATTGTCATCCAAAACGGAATTTAGGGATTCCACCCATTCTGGATCTATATCACCATCGCAAACTATCCATGACCACACGTCTAGTGGCTCAGACGTGACCTGCAAACTATATAGGGATAAAACGCCATCTGTCCATTGCCTAGTATCTGGATCTATTTGCCGAGTAGCTGTGCCCTAGGCAAAGATTTTGGATTGAAGATTTTCTCTTTTAGAGTGTGTGCCGTTTTGTTTAAAGCCTGCAAATATAGGAACGAATGAAACATTCGCTTTTAAGCTACTAATTACGAAAAGAGACCAACATGGAATAATATTTTCTTCACTGTGCTTTTACCAGAAGATGGAGGGCCAATGATTGCAACCCCCATTCGTTGCTTCAGTTGTTCGTGAAGTTCTAAACATTTGTCCAACTGCAATGGAGAATTAGATTTTACCTTTTAGTAAATGATATACCTATTTACATATACCTGCTTGTCGTTAACATAAAATCCCAGTTCCTTACAACTTTCCTCAAGGGCTATCCTAAGTTTGTTACTGTCAGGAACATTTCTTGGTATCTCCCGGAAGATATCATTTACAATGGCTTCAAACTTTTGATGATCATTGTAAGTTAATTTGGATAAAGTATCCATCTTCAACGCCTTAGTTGCTATAGCAAATTCAAAATTTTCCCCAGTGGGATCATTCCCTAGCGAAATTTTCTTGTATTCCTTCATCCCAAAGCTACATCCGTTAAGAACCGTTTTTAGGGCTCGTAAGCCCCAATCGTAGTGTTGTTGTTTGCTGAGGAGAAGACTGCAATTTTCAAAAGAATTGTTTTAGTTACTCGCCCCCATGTACAGGATACAATATTACTTAGACAGTTTGAAGATTTCCACCAATTTGCTTGCGATAATGTCAGCTTTCTTATAACCATTACAATGCAATATTGTCCGTGCGATTTGCTCATGATCCGGATGGGTCATGACTACAGGCCTGAATAATTGCTTGAGATTGTCAGGTAGTTTATTTCTTCCTCCGTAGCTGCCTCCAGCTGGATTTAGTGTTACGAATATACCGCAATGTTTATTTACGTTAATCTGCAATTATAATGTTGTGTTGTTTCTGTTACTCCATAATTTACACTATACTATACTTCTTGTTCCAAAAGAATTACTTTATCCTTTTTGTTTTTCAGTGCCAACTGGATTGGCTGTATGTACATTGAAATTGCAGATAAGGTGGCTTCGTCCAATCGGTTAAATTCATCGAAGCAACCCCAAGCTCCTGTTTTCACCAAACCAGATATGATACGACCCATAGATGAAGCATCTATACCCTAAATCATAACTACAATTACAATTGGATGGTGACCACACGCATATAACTTTACCTCATCGCAATTAAAGACTAATACTTGCCGCCCTAATAAACCACCTAGGGCCTTTACAGATTCAGTCTTACCAGTTCCAGCCGGACCATAAGGATTACCACCCATTCCCAAAAACATTGCCTAAAATTCTTTACATTACCTCGATGTTCATAATAAATAAACTGCATACCTGTGTTAGGGTTAGAAAGCAACGTTCTGTCAGTGGAGTTCTCACTAGTTTCTGTCCATTTCCCAAGTATTCGAAAGAATATTCCATTTCGGCATTAGCCATTTTTACCACTACATCTCCTGTGGCTGGTTTCGAGTAGAATCTGAGCTGTTTTTGCCAGGTCCAATCTGAAATTTTAGTGACGTTGTCTTCGATTAATTCTCCGATTACGTTTATGTGATGTATGGTATCTAACAAGAGAGCTTTTAGTTTTAATTCCAGTACGTTAAGAATTGTCTCCTTCTTCTGCATTCGAGTTAGCATCTGTTTGAAGCTCTAAGGAGCTGTAATGGTTTAGTTGGGCCTATATAATACGGAAAAGAGTTTTTGCAAATCTGTAAATTATAAAATTTGTGGAGAAGTATGTAAGATTACCTTGTAGGTACTTAACAACGTTGGTAAGGTCATACTGTTAATTGCCTGTTCGCATCTGGTGGTAAATGTAATGGAATCTGCTAAACATAGAATTTGCGAAGGATATTGTGTTGGATCCAAATTTTGACCGTCGGCTAGACACTTTATCAAAAATTTCTTTAGTGAGGATTGCATAGCGTCCACAAGGCAATTCAACCATATCTGTAAACATAGAAAAGCAATGAAAATAAAATTAAGAGACTTTTCTCTCAAAAATCCATACTTCAACTGGTCGTCCTACATCAACTGGTTTCTCTAACTTTACTACTTCACCTTCCAAAGATCGCATCTCATAGATTTCGTTACTCTCTTTATTTAACCCGATGTTGTGTATTCCAGCAAAGAGTTTCTTTAAATGGGATTGGAGCACGTTCTCCTGCGAAGACTGTCCAACTACTTCAAGTAAATCATCATCACCCAGGAAGAGGAATCTTGGAAACTTATTTCGTTTTTCCTAAACGGAATGGATTAAGACAATGAAAAAGACGGCCTTAATGTAAACTACCGTAAGGAATTCGTCCAAACTCTTTTGACATCGCAGTAGTTGATCTTGCAGATTTTCCAAAATCGATCTTAGATTAGTATATCGTAGCAAAGCGCACACTCTCGAATCTTTTTCGATGAAGTGGAGCACGTTACGGAAATCCCTGTCCAATCTTTCGAATCTAGCTGCTTCATGTGTTAATGTTCCCGATCCGAAAATTGGTTCGAGATACACCCACCTGAAAGAAATTGTATCAGATTGGATACATTAATCTTGTCACTATAGCTACTTTCGTTGTATTTGGGCCAAGCTCGTCAAATAGAATTCCAAATCGGACAAACGATTTTCCCATATCGTTGCCTGTTCTGAGAAGCTATCGAAATCGGCCGAGTTTTTGACTGATTGTAAGAGACTTTGATTATCACCAATCTGCAATGGATAATTATTGATAATCTAATTTATGCGCGTTGTTATTTTGGGTAACCTTATTTAATATTTCTTTAAAATCCTTAATCAAAGAGACATTTCGTTTTTTGAAATCCAAATGACTCATTAAGTTGAAATGTGATTGCACCTCCCATTGATTCAGTTCTGCTAACGCTTGCCGGACTATGACCTCGCTTGCAGCTTTCTTGCAGATAATCTTCGAATAGAATAAATTTTTATATACATTTTCAAGTACCTTAATTGGTGGTAATTACTTGTAATTCCTTTGTTTTGTTATTCAAAGCATCTGATATCATCAGAAAGTCTCTAAGGTATAAGCTATCTAAAGATTTCGGAGCTATGTCAAGTAAATTGTACACTTCCATCCAGTGCTTGTCAGTAAAATCTTCTCCTTTTACCAATTTTAATGTAGGCAAGACTCCCTAAAACATATCTGATTGTTCTTTATGGTGAGCCTGAGAAAACTAGTTACTTGATAGTTGTGAATCTCTTTGAGAATTCTAGTGACCAACGGGCTTGGTTCTAATTTTTGCAATTTACTCTGCCAGTCATATAAGAATTCTTCCAAAATATAACTCTTCTTCCGAAAAACTATCCACTCTTCGCTACCCAATTTTTCGAAATCTAACAAAATCATTATTCGATTAGAGAAAGCAAGTACCAATGCTTTTTACCATTTACCGGTATAGAATTCCTCGAATAGAGACCAAGTATCTTCGATGTTCGTTAAATCAATTTCAATTTCATCCCACATGAGAAATTCCGGAACTGGCATTCCGAATTTTTCCAAAATCTTCAACTATTTTCTGTTTTTCCTCCATCAATTCTTTCCATTGTAATCGTTTCTGTTTTATGTTGTCCAAATATTTTTGAAGTTCGGCCAACGTATCGCTTGCTATTTGCCCGAGTTTGGACGTGGTTTTACCTGATCCCATTTTGCACTGAACTTTTCGATCTTCTTAGTTAGATTTTCACTCGCTATATTCAAAGTAGTTTTTACAGTCTGCAATTGTTTAGCTATGATGTGCTCGTGATTCTCAAGAAGGCTTTGTAGTCGCTCCCAGGCCGCTTGCAGGCGGTTAACTGAGTCTATCTGCTCCCTAGTCCAATTGGCTAAAGTTTTCGCTTTCAGACACATGCTTTCATGCAATTCCTCCATCTGCAAAATAAAATTAGGAAGTATTAGTGGTCTAAATTTTTTTGTTTAGCAATACCTCTGGCCTATCGCGTAGAATGTTTGCATGCGAAGCATCAGCTTCTCCAATTTGCTTCATGGTAACTGGTTGTCTGTTCAAAGTAGCAGTTGAGGTATCGACATAAATTTGCAGTTTTACCACGTCTTGAGCTATAGAATCTTTTAGTGAAAAAATTAGTTTATCCCAGTAACTCCTATTATGCGACTCTAAATCGCTTCTTAATCTTGTAAGACCTACTATGAAACACCCAACTTTTTCTTCGGTGCTAAATTGAAGAAAATAATAAAAATTCATTTCATAGAACTCGTTTGAAAGAATACCTAGGGAGCTTAGCTATTTCTTGTCCGAATGTTTTTGAAGCTCGAAAATGCAAATCCCAGTCTTGCCATGCTTTTAATTTTTCTGTGTCTAAAGATTCTAGTGTCAACCAAGATTCCCAGTGTTTCAAAACGCTTTGCAATTGCTCGAAAAGGCTTTCTGTGTTTTGATTCACTTTATCGATTTCGTATTTAGATCTAAAACAGCAGAAAGCAATTTTTTTTGTACAGTAATAAAAGAAATCTTTTTTATTAAAAATTGATTATTTGACTCTTTTTGAGCCCACGTTTCTTTGGCCTAAAAAAATTAATGAAAAAACATAACTTAGTTTGTCTTACTTGTCGATTATTTCACCGAAAATTTCGTGGTTCTCTGATATGCCGCGAAAATTTTTAGGGATTTCTAGAAACCTTTTCATTTGACTTGCGTATTTTTCACGCAGAGTTTTTACGTCTGGTGAATACTGCAAACGACTCTCCCTGTATATGAGATCGGCGAATATTTCGGGCAAATATAAGTGAACCGTATGCAGACTCTTTAAGTATTGCATCTCCAATACCTTAGCCAGTTGCCTATCGAGATCAACTTTCCATGACTGTAAACTTTTGAAACCTTTGATCTGCACTTGCGATACTAAATCGCGAATATTTTTAGCAGAGTCTTTCCATTTTTGGTATTGGCGGATCAGATCAACATTTTCCAAATCTCTAATCTATACAGAACCCAAATTTTAGAGAAGTCGTACAGGATTTGTGATAAATTACCTTCTCAAGGATTTGCAAGTGGTAGTTGGTCAAAAGATTATTTTCCGCAGATAGAATTTCTACTGCAGCCTTTAATTTATCTATGTATTTCTCTACTGCTTCAACGTTCGACCAATAAACCACCGCCTCTTCCTGAACAAGTCTGGAGAGATTTAAAGCGCTGTTTAGCATCAAAGGTCTTTGTGAAGGTATCATGCGATCTCCTATGGTGTTGTGAAAATTAGCGATCTACAATTAGTCATTACCAGAAAGAGAAAATAAGATGAAATTTAGATGTCCTTAAGTACCTGTTCCAAAATTTTAGCATACTTTACGAATTTTTTCGCTTGAACGTAAGTTTCTTCAATGTTGCTTGGTATTTTATATCCCATTGCTGAAAGCTGCCGAACCTCTGCGATCATTGAAACCAATCCCGGAGAATAAGACACCCTCATTAATTTGTCGTTTGAGAATTGTACCACTGGATCGTTCTCTTTTAAACTAATTAAAAAAGAAATTTAAGAAAGTTCTTAAACCAGCAAACAATGTGAAAGAAAAACACGGGAAATTAAACTAAATGATTCAGGCAGTTGGCCGTTATTCATGACTTTGAGATTTAATAACAGTACCTAACATACATTATATTTCGATTTTTGTCTCATGATTCATGAGATAGCAAGAGCATCATTAGGGCAATGCAATTGAATTTGAATCACTTTACGGCATTTTACCTATGAGTTTAATTCAGTTTATTTTTTCATATTAACAAAAAGATATAGTAAGTCGTTTTTGCAACACATAAAAATGTTTAAAAATTAAAAGTGATTAAGTATTGAAGGACTTATTATAATAACGTAATATACCATAAGTAAAAGTGAAATAAGATAATATTTTGAAAATATCGTAAAATTTACTAGCGTTAAATTTAAAATTTAGATATTTTTAATGAGTTTATTAGATATTTTTCTGATAAACTTCTCTGCAAAAGGAAAAGGAAATATCATAATCTTGTTTAGCATCACCAAAACCCCTGTACAAATTTTAGACCACTACTTTGCAGAGCTTTTCACACAATAAAATATTAAATTTTTACACTTTAAACACAGCAGTAGAATGAAATCGGAATGGTAGTTCGCCCACAAATTAGCGATTTAGGGCTGAAAAATAAGGAAATTTTTGCGAATATCTAGGAAGCGGTTAAAGATATCGAATATCCGGTTTTCCGCATTCGATTCCTCGTTAAAATGCGTATCTAATCTAATAACCCATACCAGAAGGCTCTAGCGTCGATTTAATTTTTCAAAACTTTAACCTCGAAATTCTGATATTTCTGAAAGGGTTAGAGATAGAGGATTCCTCTTTGCGTCATTCGATTCGCCGTCGAATGACGCTTCTAAAGGTCACCTCGACGGCCGAGCATCGATTCTAATTTTCAAACTAGAGCTGAGAGGATGAATACGATGCCGTTCGATTTCTCTCGAAGGGAGACGCTCACTTTGGTGTATAATAATACATTGAGATTATCTCAGTTTTGGTGATTTTACAACAACACAGATGACTATAACACTAACCATTATTAAAATAAATATGTATTTGGCCCTATTTCTTGTATAATTTCTTGGTTTAGCGGACATTTTCTTATATTAATTTTTGGTAACAAAAATCATAATAAATTTGAAATTAAATTTATTTTATTAAAGACTTTTCGTCGTTGCATACAACGACTTTTCAATTTGTTCAAATAAAACTTAAATCATATTCTTATGTATAAAGTTTTCAAATTATTTCAACCTTCTAAATTTGTTCTTAAATTAAAATTTTGTAATAACTACACCATTTTATTTAATATATATTATATGTCAATTATCTAAAATACTTTTTCTTTGAATTTGTGATGCATTTTGCATGCTAGTCAAACGTTGTTTCACTAAAATTTAAACGGATGAAATAATTTGAAAACTTTATACATAAGAATATGATTTAAGCTTTAGTTGAACAAATTGAAAACGTCGTTGACGAAACGTCTTTAATATAATAAATTTAATTTCAAATTTATTATGATTTTTGTTACCAAAAATTAATATAAGAAAATTTCCGCTAAACCAAGAAATTATACAAGAAATAGGAAGATTTTGGAACAGAAAAATAAAATAAAATTGGACCCTATAGGTTCAACTCGATTTACACGAAAATGATAGTCAAAAATCACTATAGTTTACGCGATGTTAACAGGATCAGTGTCAAGAAAATCCTAACTTTCCTTCCACAATTATGTGGACAGATGAGTACACATTTCAAATAATGAAATGTTTAATCGTAACAAACATTTTCATTGGAGCACGAAATCCTAAGCAAGTTAGGTAGATCAACATGCAAAGACGATTTAGCGTGAATGTTTAGTGTGGGATTTATAACAACAGCATTATCCATATTTTATTAAACCTACATAGCAGTACTACACTCAAAAAGATAACTAATTTAATTTAAAAGAAAAAAAAATGATGAGGTCCACAGCTACATGAGTCATAAAATAAAATTTTGTTTATAACAAATTGTAATACAAGTTATAATATAATACTCGTATCAACCGAGGTTAAATATCTGGGTATCGTCTTGGGCGCCAAACAGCTGTACAAATCATACCTAGAACATGTGACGAACAAATCCATGAGGAACTTCTGGGCCTGTAGAGGTATGTTTGGTAAAACGTTGGGGCTAAAGCCTGCAATGGCACACTGGCTGTACACGAAAGTTATAGTACCCTCTATAACTTACGCCTCGCTGGTATGGTGACATAAAGCAAATCTAGGCTATACTATAAGTGCGCTTAGTGAAGTCCACACGAGTGCCTGTTTTGGCATCGAGGATATGGCATGGGGGATACAGTGTACATCCGCAAACCAAATCTGGGTCTATCCCGCTGGTTTGTCGATGTCTCGAAAACGCGTAATGGCACGGGCATTGAAATCTGGAGGGACGGAGAGCGGGACGGCGTAGCTTTTAGCCTAGAGGTCACCATTTTTCAGGCCGAAATTAATGCCATCCAGACTTGTGCTGAGGGCATCTCAAACTGCCTGCACAAGAATGGAAGAGTAGAAATCATCTCCGACAGCCAGACTGCCCTCAAAACTTTGCGGCTGTCAAATTTGACTCCGAGGTGGTACTGGGGTGCCAGAGAAAACTTAAGCAGCTGCCGGAACATCTAAATGTTAGATTGAGATGGCTGCCAGGTCACTCTGGGATCAGAGGCAATGAAATAGCTGGCACGTTAGCAAGAGGAGCCAGTGTGCTGCCGTTCTTAGGTGGTAGCTCATATAGCAGCATTAAAAGGTTTGTCAGGTCCCAACTTGCTGCTAGGCAATGCTCCTTTTGGAATGGACTCGCCGGTGCTAGACACTGTAAATCCCTAGAGCTTCAACTAAATGAGGAAAGGCTCCGTACGGCAGTCTTTATGAGCAGGGACAGGTTGAGATTACTCACAGGAATCTTAACTGGGCACCGCGCACTAAATAAACACACGTACCGCATGGGCCTAGTGAACTTTCCCTTGTGGAGAAAGTGTGGGAGTGCGGAGGAAACTCCGGCTCACCTTCTTGTCAACTGCCTGGCAGTGGACGGGAGAGGCAGACGTAGTTTGGGGTCGATCGGTTGAACGAACCCAGAGTCGGTAACTTAACTCTCAGCCAGATTGCAAACTTTTTTGATAGGATGCAACCTGACTGAGAGGGCTCAAATTGACATGGGGGTACAATAGGTCTTTCTGACCGAGTTGCCTTCTTCGGGTTACACCCGCCAATGGAAAAAAAAATATAAGTTATCCCAACAAATATTTGACAATCAATATTAAACTGACAATATTTAATAAATATTACGTACATGTTGAAAGTTAAATTAGTGATTGTTACATGTAATACAAATATGGTATCTATCTATAAGAAATATTATTTTAAAATATTTTAGAAATATATTTTTAGTCTTAGAAATATCTTTGAAACATATGATATTTATACAACACTAAATACCTATTCTGTATTTGGGTTTACTTGGGGAGTTAAAGGTCTTATATTATTGTTTATAAAATTCGATAAGTTTGTTGAATAAATCGTTTTCCTCAATATTCGACTGTTATTTGACCATATATTTCTTAATGTAATAACATTAAATCGCGCTTGCTGATGATCCTCATAGCGCTCTATTCCTTCTTGTCGATTGTGACGTCACACACTTCGAATAGTGTTGCAGACGCAGGTGCAACATATGCATGAAATTGAAACAATATTATGGTAATAACACGACAAACCACAATTCTAACAGTTTTGTTTCATTCATTCATTAAAACATTATATGCCACAAAAATTAAAAACAAAAATACGTACCGTTTCATTCGTCTCTGAAGGTCCGTAATGATTTGATGGCAGAAAGTTTTCATCCATCACACAATCACCACGAATTTCACCTGAACACGAACTATCACTTGAAATCTACGTTACAAAATGCAGTAATTTGATTTTTAACATAGTAGCTACATTGTTTTTGGGCAGCGGCTATATTTCTTTTGCTGTGGTTTACCATGTTATTCGTTACTAAAACCCAAGAATTTGTTTGTGTGTTTTATCGTCTTATTACAATAAACCCTTCAAGTAAGAATGCGTATGGCTAGCCTCGCCTCCCAGACAACTAACCAGAATCCAAAAGTATTGTAAAATTAAACTATGTTAAACTACTATAGTATGAACAGCGAAACGTCGAGCGAAAGTTTTGACACACGACGAAACCCGCAAGAAGCTGTTAGTTATAGTTACACCGGCCGTGAAAGCCTACGCAGTGTTATTGTAAAATTAAGTCAATACCTGAGAGTTTTGTTCTTAATTTGATTCGAAACATCAAACACCAAGATTCAAACAGTTCATTATGCTTGCTGCTTGATATTATTCTCCAATTCGGTCGCCATATGAAGCATATCATCGTAGTTCTGCAAATCATCCAATAATTTCTTGGATACCTTCAAGACTTCGTTAACTTTCGCTTCTATTTGGCTAGCTGACGATATTTCGCTTATAATTTGGGGCGTATCGTATCTCATTGCTAGGGTGGAGGGTCCTTCAGTGCTTTTGATCACTAAAGTGTTGATATACTCGCGTAGTGCCTCCAATAGGTATTGCCTCTCGTTTTGAAGCGCTTGCTTCAACGTCGGTCTGCTGATTAATTCAGAATATCTACTGTATTGGTGCAAAAGTTGACGTGCGTTTGCTTTAACGCCACTCAATTGTTTCTTCAATTTCTGCGCCACTTTTTGCTCGGCGGGTTGTAAAAGGTATTCAAATTGTTTCTTCGCTGTACGCCATTCTTGGTCAGTATGGGGTCCGTAGGTCAAAACTTGGAGATCTTTGAGATTCTTAATTTTATTAATTGGAAATAAAACTTACGAAAAGAATACCTTTGAAGGGATTGAAAATCTCTTCGCTTACCAAATCTTGTTGCTCATTAGCCGTCAGCAATCTGGTAAGTTGTCTGTGTATCGTTCTGATGTTTAGAACCTCTTCTAAGCCGTTTATCAAGTCGACTAAAGTGATTGGAACGAAGTAATCACCACTCCAAACGTGCAATGAGTAATTCGGCCAAAAGATTTGCGTTAGCTGTTTGCAAGTGTTCACCCAACGATTGCCCAACGACAAACACTGTTCTAAGACATCTCTGGTTATATTAAAATCTTCTGTCCAAAAATTGATTTTCTGAAAATCTTTGCTAATTCGCCGTATGACATCTGAAGCTATACAACACCCTCGTTTTAACTGTTACAATACTTAGAATTTATTATTACCTATGATTTCCATCAGATGCTCCATTCTAGTTCTGGGATATGGAGGCTCATGCCTCCACAAATCGTCCAAAACATTATGTGCATTCTCCAAAACATCTTCAACATCCGGTAGAGGTAGTGCGTCTAAGACACTATAAGAACACTTTAACTGTTTCAAAGATTCAGATGTTAGCTTTAGATATTTACCTAAAATCTCTAGAAAGCGGTTTTATGATATCTCTAAGTGAAGCGTAGCTGGTTTTTGCCTCTGCAGATTTACCACTATTTATTGCGGTGCTCCAAAATTCTACTTCGTGCTCTAAAGTTAGGATTACTGCAAATACATTAGATCGTTATTATGCGATTTAATTAAGTGCGTCACTAACAAACCTGAGAGACTATTTGTGTCAACATGTTTCAAAGGATCTGCGTCTAAATTGCTTGTCAATATTGTGGTTCTAAGACCAGCTTGTAATGTAGCTAATTGCCTTTCAATGCTATTCTGGTTTGCTATTCTTTTTTGATTCTAAAACATCGTTTTCTAAGATATTTCAGTATTTGTTTATTTTTTAAAGAAACAAACCTTAACAATTAGCGGTGTGAATACATTACTCAGCGTTTGATATAATGCAGTTGTTGGTGGTCCTTGCAAAGATATTACTTGTAGAGACGAAGCTAAATTTTCATCATTTAATATTAACGGTTTAACTTTTGATAAGATAACTATTTTATCGTTTAAAGTATTTTGGGACTGAAATTAAATAAAGACGTTACAAAATTTTTGTGATCAGTGTTTTTAATTTGTTTATAAAAGCACCCAGTCCAGTGTGTTTATAGCCTAGAATTTCCGGAAGATTTACGAGAATCTTTTATGTTCATTACGTTAACGCTAATAACTCAGTGGTCAACAATAAGTTTTTCTAGGTGCTGGTTACATTAATTGATTTTCAACAAATATTGTATTGTATTAAGCATATACAATTTTTTTTTTCAGTTTGCTATGAATGGTAAATGAAACTTGTTCATTTAGTCAACTTCTTCTTCTACTTTTTCCTTTGTTGTATGTATCTAGGTATATTATTGAAGCATATTTTACTATGAATCATATTTAAAGCGTATATTGCGATAATAATAATGATCATTTAAATATTAATAAAAAAATTATTAAATAAAAATAAATATTGATTTAAATTAATTTTATTTCTCTGAATAAAAGAAAATATATAATAAACTTGAAAGGCACATCAAGCGAGTGGATTAAATGATACGAATTCAATTTATCTCTACAATTAAATAATATGGATGAGTATGGCCAATTTGTCCACAAACGCAATTTGGATTACTTAAATTTAAAATATTCAAGTTTATTAGTCGAAAATTTTAAAATTCTAGTAGTTTGCCTCATGCATTCGCAAGACTGATTTGTCTGTTACTTTCAGGGCCGCACTAAGTATTTTTTCTGCCGGGTGCAATTAAAAGCGTGCTGTCCTCATTCCTTTTATACCTTCCTCCTGCCACATACTTAAATAAAATATGTATAAAAACTTTCATTTTAAACTTTTATTAAAAATAATTTTTTTTTAACATAAACTAAAAATAGATCATCCCCAAAAACGTAAACACTTAACAGAGAACTAAATAAGGAACATTTTACTACGATATCTATGGGTGCATGTAATAATAGACAAAACTTGTGATTACATAATAATTAAAATAATTTAATAAATATAGTTAATACAGAAATCATACTTTATAGGAAAGTACATTGCCTTGCTTTAATTGTTGCGAAATATTTAATAATTATATTTTTTTTTGTTTTTTCTTTCTGACATAGCGGCTTTTTTGCACAATTTAATGAAAAATTTACTAATCAAACCATTTTTTTAACGTTTCGATATTTTTTTTTATTATTGTCTTCTTCAGAAAATGCCTTTTACATTAAACATTTAAAAACACAACACAAACATTTTAAAATTTAACATTAAAATTTACATTTTTTTTAAAATTAATAACAAAGTTATTTGTCAAAGTGTGTGTAGCATACTGAATTAAAAAAATTCATTTTTAATTCAACTCTAACTGATGGATTATATTTCAATACTTCTTGATTCATGTGTATCAAAATTTATGAAATGTATTTCTTATTAATTTTTTTTTGCGAATGTCTCAAATGCCGCCCCTCTCAGCGTGCCGCTTGGTGCGGTGGACCCCCTGCACCCTTGGTGGGCTCGGCCCTGGTTCCTTATACCAGTTTAATATTAATTTCCGTTGTAATTGAGGGTGTAGAGAAAACTATCAATGAAGTTTTCTTAATCTTACAAAGCAAGGCATATGAAAACACATCAGTTTCAATTTGTTCATCTCTTTATATGATTATGATTTGCTTTAAATGTACCACGCAGAAAAGATCAACACCTAATTAAGAGATATTAAATAACGTGTACAAATGTAATAAGTGTAAAAAAAAAATTTTAAATGTAAAGAAAAAATACTAATTCGCTAGATGATTTTTCTCTAATATGTTATGGAATGAAAAAGGTTAAAATAAATAACCGAAATGTAATAAAAATAAATTTATGTAAAATAAAGAGTAAAACGTATAATTACTACACCGATCAAAAATACACAGTAAAAAGAAATGTATTTAATACAATCAAAGAAAACAGTCTTAAATACATGTCAACCTTAGCAAACATTTTTTAAGGGTAGATGAGCCGAACTAATTATAAGAGAATGTAGGTGCAAATGGTAGTGATAAACTTTCCACGAGACAAATAAAAATAGAAAAACCAAGGTATTCTATCCCAAGTACGTGAATTTTCGGATACTATTGCAAAATATGTTTATATATTCAAGCATTTTTTTAAGTTTTTCATAAATGTTGTCATAAACTTCACCGCGATCCCAATTATTGCCTCTACCTAAGGATAAATTAGGATTTGAAAGTGACATTCTTGATTGTTCCCTTATCTACGGAACGGTACAATAAAAATTGTGAGCTTAAAGAGGTCATCAGCATCGCAGTTTTTAATGGAATTTCGGCAGATGTTGCCTATAATTCTATTATATACATATAATAAACTAAAAACATAATAACAATCTAATTTACATTAGATATTAATGATAATAGGAATATGTTAAATTGCCATTTTATCTATCAAGTTGCACCAAAGGCCCACAAAAAATTCTCTAAATGCAACCTAAAATAAATTGTTCTTACTTCAAGGAAAGACTATTACTTAAAAGTATTTTAACAAACTGTGAAGATCAAATAGATAACTTAGAAAAATCAAAAAAAATTATAAAATATAATACAAAAGATTAATTAAAGCTAGGAAAATAGACAATGCAAAATTATGGAAAGTAGAAATAAAATGCTTTTTCTCACAAACTCTTTATTGTGTAATGTGCGATCCGTTTAGAGTTTATATGAACACCATTTCAAGATATATCATAGAACTAGTGATTGAGAGAAAAAAATTAATCTCTTAAGAATATTCCTGATGTCTATTGTATGAATATTTCTGTTTGATTCGTATCACATTCAGTTTATTATATGTCTAGCTTAAATACTTTTAAATATTATAAATGTTAGTAAAAAACAATTGTCAAAAAAAAGAGGTTGTTTTGAAAGAGGAAAATGCCACTGTAATCTGCTTACATTTTCTGTCCCGAAAATGTTCTTTGTAACAAACACTAAACCCCCTTGGCAAAATTTTAATTTCCCACAATTATTTTTAGTAACTTCAACAGAAAGACATCAAAGTAACTAGTAATCTGATACAAAACCATTGGTAATTTCGTGTTTCAATATTGAAGTTACTGAGAATAATTGTGGCAAATTTAAATTTTGCCGAGGGGGAATTCACTATCAAAAAATTGCAATTTGTACGCGCTCTTAACCGTCACATAATTTTCCTATATTAGCAAATTTCTTTCTTTTCATTAAAAACGCAAATTACAAAAGAACATGTTTCATAATAATCCATTTATTATTTTTGGTGAACTTGAATTCGTGATTTAAACCTTCTCTTATGAAAGTAGTGATTTAGTATAACTATAGGAAAATTTTATTTTATTAATTTGCACATTTGTCGCACAAAGTGCCAAAATCTTGTCAATCGTGACAAAAGTGTCAGAAATACATAGATACATACGCTTTTTTGAAGTTTGATTTTCCTTTTGCCATTACTTTCATCAACATATGCCCAAAGGGTTATTACGTTAGCATTTTGAATAAAATCCAAGAGCTCATCATGGCCAACGATGTCCTTATCCCACGTGTCGTCAATTATTTGAAAATCTAAATGTGTACCTGCCAATTAATTTTTTTTTTTAATATCTTATTATATATCGAATAACAGTACTATATTACCTAAGATATTTATAAAATATTTCTTCTTGTAATCATTCATTGTAAGCTAACATTTGGGAACTTCTAATGTTTGAATTTAAGTCGTTTCTATAGTAACGCAATATACGAAGGCTGCTGTATAAGTTTTATGATTCCTTTAAAAATAGCTTTGGGAAAGGTAATGTACTAAAATAATATATACAAAATTTTATTTATATTAAGTGTTATAAATCTTATCTAGTATGTCATTTATAATGAAACTTATATCCAAAATATCGCTCTAAATCACATATCAAAGCCTTAACTAATATTTCAGTTTTATAAATTGTAAAACATTTGAGCGTTTTTTGTTCATAGTGCCTATAAACTTCTTGACTCGTTTGATAATGTTCTCTGTGCACCGCTCTAGCATTCTCATCGTTTTTTAATGCGCGAAAACGTTTTACGTATGCGTCTTCAGTTAATGTTGGATATATTATGATGTATACTTTGCATATCTCAAACTCGAACTGCTTCGCTTGTTGTAAATCTAACGGGAACCCATCTAAAATGTAACCCTCAGAATCGTCACAAGTAAAATAAAATACTTCTTTCAGTAAATTTAGAACTATTTCGTTAGGGCAGGGCTCTCCGTCTTTTGTATACTCTTCTATTATTTTGCCTCGCCATTCATCTCTTGCAATTTCATCTTTTATTAGTTGACTTATTTGCACTAATCTGTACTTGCTTGCCGCAGCAAGTGCCTTTGCTATGGTTGTTTTACCACAACGGGGAGGCCCATTACCCAAAATATCGGCAATCTCAAATCGAGGAAATGTTCTAAATCATAACCGTCTTGCAACCGCCTTTTGGGCCAACACCAGCACCAACCCATAGCTCGACAAAATTTGATTAAAAACTCCATTAAGATGAGAATTCTATTATATAAAAGAAGCAATATGTCATAATAATGACAATATATGACAATCACAACTCATTTTTAAATTTGCCGCGTTTAAGAGTGCGTTCTTTATTTGTACGAAAAGTATGCTACCTGGTACAATCAAGTTTTCTAATAATCTAATAAATTATTAAACATTGTTACATTTGGCAATTATAAAATTCCCTTGATAGCGCATAGAAATGTGTCAAAATAATATGTTAGCTAATTTTTATCAAACCCATATAGATAATTTCTGAACAGACTAGCTAGGTGACAAATAACAAGTGACTTTAATCTGCGAATATAACCTCTAATTTAAAAATTTAAATTGATTGAATTTGTATCTCTTATTAATAGATTTCTCCGTCATAGATTTAAATTATTCTAAACGCATTGATCACATAATGTTGCGAATTTGTTACTGAAATAAGAAGGTCAACTATGATAAGGTTAAAAAGATGCTCTAATCTTTACAGATATTTAGCAAAATATAACAACAATCGTAATTTAACATCAATAAGCAGTTCGCGTAATGTAAATGCTCCCCTAATTAAAGTACAGGAAGATAAATGGAGTGGTAATAAAGATGATAACACTAGCGGATCACACAGAAGTTGGTGGAAAAATAGTAGTATATTGGCATTATCTTCCATAGGCATTGGATTAGTATTTTGTGACTCGCACATAAGTAACTCCAAAATTAATCAAAAGAGATTCTTTCGATCAGTTCAGTATGGTATCGAACATGAAGTGAAGAGGTATGGTTAATATTATTCTTTTCTTATATATATGTATGAATTATCTATTTAAATTTAGAATTATCGTATCAAAAACTGTTGATGTAAATGTAAGGCATCAATTTGGGTGGACACCCCTAATGGTAGCAGCTGTTAGTGGGCATGCTCACATATGTAAAATATTATTAAGCAATGGGGCTGATCCTAACTTAGGTGATCAATATGCTAATGCTTCCCGAATGGCTAGTGAAACAGGATTACATTCCCTAGAAGGTAAGAGACTATGCTATATGCTTTGCCTTTTATAATTTGAGATTTTCAGTATTGATTGCTAGAGATGAGGAATTTTCTAGTCAACTTAATAATAGGGCAACATTCCTGGGGTTCACTGCGCTGCATTATGCTGTATTAACTGACAATGCAGAAGTTGTAAAGGTGTTATTGAGTGCAGGTGCTAATCCACTAATTGAGAATGACTCTGGACATAGACCTGTGCAATATGCCAAGGAAGGGGAAATTAAACAAATGCTGGAGGAATATGGAGAGAAGGTAAGTTGTTTTGTGTTTTTTCCTGCTGGTTCTTAAAATGTATATTAAAAGTGTCGGCTTGAAATACAAATGATATGGGAATATGAACCATTAAAGTTAATGCTGTCACTATGTTTCTGTGAAAGTAATTTTAAATGTTCACTCACTATTAGTAATTTATTGGACTTAATGCCAATTATAGGGCTATATTAGACTTCCATATACTCACTGAAAATGTTATGGCAAACTTTATATTTTAAAATTGCACTTTAAAAATGAAACAAAGAAGCCTCTATATAGCAGCTATAGATCAGTTATGCCTACTCTTTTTAATAATTAATATATACCAATGGATTAATGGACTAATTATAAGTTGTGTGTAGTTGATTTTACAATTTTGCCAATTGTTGAGTAGCTTCTTGGTAATGCTTGGTTAACCCAGTTTTATCACTAATTGCAATTAATTTTTTTTATTTTGTTTTTGAACACATTTTAAATTTTATTTTTACAGATATTCTTAAAAAAAAACACTGCCAATTTTATTATATGTATAACAAAAATAATTTTTATAGACATTTTCTAATACCTTCTTGGTCGCTAGTTTGCTTTTTCCTGTCGGGACAATAAAGTTGATCTTAAAACATATGCGTACTAGGAATTATTCTATCGTGCATTGCTTTATATAAACTTTCGTCTGGTGATAACATCTTTTAACGGGCATTTCTTTTGTAAAAGATGTGTAAAAGATTTGTGTATATTATTGGCGTTTCTAACATCTTTTTTGTCGCTAAATCAACCTTTACTGTTGAAACAATAAATTTTAA